>BRDA01006062.1:60848-93025 GCA_036984385.1 Crenuchus spilurus | reverse complement strand
TCATACTAACTAGGCAAACATCCATCCATCCATTATGCCACCTTCTTAATCCTTATCAGGGTCACAATTAGTCCCCTACCCCCTCACTGGGCACAGGGCAGGGCATTACACATTTCAACTAAGCCCAGGACAGGACACCAATCCATCACTGGGTGGACACACGCAGACAATATTAGAATATCCAATCCACCTGGCCTCAATGTTTTTGGATGGTGGGAAGAAACCAGAGACCCTGGAGGAAACCCCTGCAGACACAGGAAACTCCACCCTGATGTGGACTCAAATCCAAGACCTCAGTGCTGAGAGGCAAGCGTGCTAACCACCAAGCCACCGTGCTGCCCGTTGGCAAACATAACTGAATGGCTGAAATGGTTTTCTCTAATGAGCAGAAAAGTGTGTATATATCTCAAAGGTATGACATAGTTAACAAGATTGGATTTATCTCAGTAGTTAGTTATGTCACTGTTATGTCACTGGTGAATGCCAGCCTCAGTTGATGAGGAGGAATTGACTAAACTAATGTACTGATCTATGTTAATGATCACATTCTCCAAAAGTAGAAAGGTATAGAGGGCGTATAGATCCATTTCAGCCAACAGCCATTGAACATGTACAGGAATCCCAATGTTTAAGACATAATACATACGCATTTAATGTTTAAAAGCACTAAAATAATCAGAATATTATGACCTCCCTTGGTTTGGATTGAGCTCGGCCTGGGACGTCATAGATGACGTATGACAGAGTTTACTGCACATATAAGTGAGCACACAACTCAGTTGTTGCAGAATGTAAAACGATCATTATGGGCAAAGAACGTGATTTCACTAATGTTCAAAGGGGCATAATAGGGTGCTGGGTGAAGGGTGGTATCCCCACAGCATAACAGTGGTGCTCCACTGGCCACTGAAGCCTGACTCCAGTGAGTGGTACAGAGTAGAATGCCAGATCAGTGGTTGTTATAATATTCTGAAATTAACATGTTTCCATCACATATGACAAGTTACAACTATTGAAATGACTGTCAATTCACCTGCCACTTGTTGCCCTCTGGGATACACCCGATTATCTGGAAACATTCATTTAACACTTTTATGGGATGTTGTTAACTGACAAATGTTCCCGTATACTACTATCATTAGTATGTGTACTGTATATAGAACAAGGGTTCAATGTGACACACACCCAGAGTGGGAAAATGTAATTATAAGGGTCTGGGGAAGCTACACTGTCATAGGCCACAGGGTGTGTCATTTACAGAAAGAGGCTCCTTTTAGAGCAAATAATCTCCATTTTCACATGAACCTACTTACTTTTATAAAACAAATGAATTAGCCACTTGCCCAATAGCTTCCCGAAAATATTTAGTGACACTAGGCGACTGTCTGAACTGTGAAAATCACACACCTACGATTCTGGAAAAAAAAATATCACAGACCAATCGGATAAGAGTACGATCAGTCAGTATGTAAATACTGTCCCGTGTGGGCGGAGCTCGGCTGCCATAAAATGCAGCTGTTGATGAGCTGAGAAGAGCTGCTCTGAGCTGAGGCGCCGCTGACTGTAGTGTTTCTCATTGCTCTAACAAGTCTACAAAGTTTAGTTTTGTTTCACCGAGCTGTAGACTGGATTTAGGGACACTCTTTTTCGTTAACTTGATTAATTTCGACTAAGTTTTCGGTCAGCTCGTACTGTTATTGTGCTAAAATGAGTCCGGCGGCTGGTCTCTGTGCTCCTCTGCTGCTGTTCCTGCTCTGGAGGGCGGCTGAAGTGGCGGAAGCCTGCAGCTGCTCCCCTGCACATCCTCAACAGACTCACTGTAACGCGGATGTCGGTAAGCTTATTTTCAGCCATTTCGTCTCTTTCAGGGCTTGATGTGTGTT
The DNA here is from genome assembly GCA_036984385.1 of Crenuchus spilurus. Taxonomy (NCBI): domain Eukaryota; kingdom Metazoa; phylum Chordata; class Actinopteri; order Characiformes; family Crenuchidae; genus Crenuchus; species Crenuchus spilurus. The sequence continues at coordinate 91,142 of BRDA01006062.1, read as the reverse complement.
TCTGTGACTCACTGAGGTGGGATAGGCTGTGTAAAACATCGCCAACCAATTTGTAACACATTTTAAATAAAGTTAGCACGTCTACAAGACCGTTACGTAAGTTTCTCCGAAAACTACGCAGTTTACTCTCTTTTCTACGGCTGTATCTAAAACCTTAAAGTAGATTACTTGATCCCTTGATGCCTAAATAGCTTATCAGGGCATTTGTAACAGACGCCCGTTTAAAACACAGTCAATGGGCATCAATACTCTGCCAAAATACAGACAACTTCCTCCTAACTCTTAGTGTATCTTCAGAAACTAACCATACAGTGTTAAATGCGGACTTTAATGCAAGCACTAGATTTGGACACGACTTCACGTCTTCCTGCCTCAAAATACAGCCTTAGGAGGCAGCAGTTCTTGCATTTGAGACACAGCCTACGTGTGAGTAACATGAAGGTGATTTTCCTGCAGCACGTTTTTCTTCACAGCTGCTTAAAGCTGAACTTCTCAGTTATACTGAGATACACAACTGCATATTCCTGTCCAGCTGTAGATAGAGGCTGTGTCTGTCGCTAGAATTTAGGTGACTTGATATCTTGCTGCCTAATTAGGTGTGAAATAAAGACATTTGTAACACACATTCATAAGTTTTAAATGCAGACTTTTATGTAAACATTGGTTTTGGACATGACCTCATGTCTTCCTTCCTCACAATACATTCTCCAGACACAGCCCTAATCTTAATTTGTCTTAGATAACTCTGACTAAAAATCTTTAGCACAGTTTAGGCTAACACTAAATGCAATGGCACTATTACTGTTGATATTTAAAGTTTTGCAATACTTTGGTTTTAAAGTGAATTGCTCCTAAAATATTTTTTTAAACATCTTGATGAGATCTGGAACTATCACTATGAGTGTACATCACTTTTACATACGCCAAGTAGCAAAACAGAGTGTAAGTACTAGCGTGTATCCAAAAAAAATCCTGAATATCATGAAAATTTTCATGCGTGTTCATTATTGAATTCAAAAGGGTAAGTCTTATATTTTATGTCCATTACATGTAAAGTGTCATATTTTAAGTCTTGGATTTCTAATTTTCATGAGCTAGAAGTCATACTGGTCAAAAGTAATACAAAACAAAAAAGGCTTGAAAAGTCACTTCATGTGCAATGAATATAAAATAATGCTGTTTACCTTTTTGAATACAATTTTGAAGACCAAACATGGCATATGGTGCTGAAAATGGAATATAGGGATAACTGCAAAAACACTACAGTGTATTTATACAGTGCAGCATTTGTAGACCTATGATGGTAATACCTGAAAAATGTAGTAAACAACATTTTTGTTGTTTGGGACCATCACATTGCCTTCAAACCTTTTATAAACTGGTACCATTTGGTAAAACAGCTTAAATAGAATGTATTTTGACATTGATTTTCATACTTCCTGTAAGTGTATTAGATAAACCTGGATTTGAATGTGTCATTTCTGGCATGTTAGAATTACCAGCAGCTGTTGATTTGTAGAATTCTTGTTAATACTTATAAAGTATTGCTGTCAATATTAACATGAATGGTGCTCTGTGGGGCAAATGCTTTAATGTCTTTTTAAAAACTTTATTAATACATTTAACCATGTGACACCCATAGTTCCAGCCTAGATACATGTTTACAACAGCTTGCTCAAATTGAAAGATGGAGAGTACTGTGACTGGTCATTACAAATCACTTCCAGATGTTTCTCTTGATAAAATAAAAGTTGCAGCAGTTAGCAGGGTTGATTAGCAGTGAAGGAGTTGGAGCACACAGTGAGTGTTTCTCTCACTAAAGACTATTGGATACTATGGGTGCTGCACATGGTCAAATGTGATAACAGCCTTAACCACATCACATGGAATGTCAGTTTAATTAATTGATGTTTACAGCCTACAGGAGCTAGAGGACATACAATAAAGTGGCCTCAAAGCTGATCCTTTATTGCGTGTCTTAATTGAAGGAAGTAGTCACACTATTTAAAAGTATAGTCTGATGAAAAATCAAATGCAGCTGGTGAACCATGGCATGTTTTGAGTCCATATTTTGATTTTATGGTTTAATACTTGAGCTGCAAAGAAGTATTGCTTACACAGTCTAGATGTCAAAAGCCACCCAGATCTTTTCCAAAAATATGACCAGATCTTTTCTCAACCCACTTAAACTGCATCCAGTTCTTAATTTAAATCACTCGGTGTAATTTAAGACAAAGTATGACTAACTGTGACCTATGAAAATAAACACTTCTCTCTGCTAAGTTATAATTCCAGATCTTAACATACCTATAATGTGCAGAACTAGGAGCTCCCTCTGTAATGGCAGTCATTGTAGTGTAAAAACAAAACCTACAAATGGATGTTTTTGTGGAGCAAAATTCAAGACTTGGCCACTATATGGAGTTTGAAGCATAAGTAAATTGCATATGAGGACCCTTATGGTAAAACTAATCCAGGTCAAATAGGGCTTTAAACATACTGTATTCTAACCACATTTACTGGTCCAGGTGATTAAATTAAATTAAGGCCTGGATGCTGTCTTAGTGGGTTGAGAGAAATTTTGGCATTGGTGGAAATGATTGACTTACTTGGGTGATTATTGAATTGAAGTGTTTTTAGTAGGGGTGTGCATCTGTCCAATAAATAATGATCCGATACATATCTTGAGTCATGTGGCATGATACAATTCAGAAACGATATAGTTTAAATTGGACCAATTCAGTTTAATTCGATTGAGTAGGATTTTGTACAATTCGGTTCACTATTATAGGGTAGGAAATAATACGATAGTTACTTGTTTAAAATATATGATGATATTACATTATGATTCAACATACTAAAAATGTTCATGCTACAAATAGACAGATTCAGGGGTCCATGTATCGATGTATTCACATTATTAAAGTCAACTGTATTTCCGATTCAAATAGTTTATATATATATATATATATAATATAATTTTTTTTTTTTTTTTTTTACAGCCCTTTTTTAGTAATTTTATTTTGCTCCACTAATTATAAATTAAAGCAAAATTGAGTAAAGCAATCAATCAATTGGGGGTGGGTATAGATTTGCATGTAATTTGCAAGTATAAAACAAAACTAGCACAAGTCTAAAAATGTAAAGAAGTTAAAAGATCGTGTTTACAGAATTAAATGAGTTGTTGGGCTTGGCTAATATAAAGAAAACAATACCTCAACATAAATACTTTTTATATATTATAAATACTACAAGTTTCTAAAAGGGAAACATACAGACAAACAAAAGAAGATGAGGAAGATGGCAATCGGTACCTCAACATTCAAGACACAAGTTTATTTTGGAGACCTTTTTAATTAAATTAATTTGGTTATAATGAACTATTTTCCATGATGATGATCCATGTTGGCATAGTATGAGTGTTGAAGCTTTTCTTTAGGAAAGGCATATTATCGAAGAAATGTTATTAAATTGGTCTCTGACAAAGCTCCATCCAGCAAAGCTGATTGGTCAACCGCTGTTCAAGAAAGGTTGAACAATCTCTATGTAGAATATTGTTGTTCGTTAGTGAAATTCATGCCTAAAAGAACTTTGTAATAAAAGCCCAAGGAGCAAAAAAGTACTAATTATGATTTTTTTTTGTTGTTGTTGTTGAGTGTTTAGTTTTTCCTCAAACTGAATTGGAAAGATTAATTAAAATTTATTTAAATTATTTCAGTTAATAAGTTTGAGGTGTATATAATAGAATAGATGGGTGACCATCCTCTAATGATAGTGATTTCATAATTTTGCCAGTGGTTGTAAAAACCTGCAGCTGTTAATGACAATGCAGTGACATAGCATTGCATGGTCATGACTGCATTTTCAAAAGACTGTTCATGGAAACCGTTCAGCATTGACTTTTGCCAGACCCTCAGCTTATTGCAGTTCCAGAGATGAGAAAGCATTTGTACATTCCACTGGTCCTCCACCCAGCTTTCTGGCCATGCCACATAATGTGGTTTTCCTGTGACTGTTCTGAAGCCATGTAGCGTTATGCTATTTGCTAGAGGGGTCTACCACATGAACTCGTAGCCTTGTGCACACCTACACTCTGTCTGGTTCAGTCACTGTGACTGGACTTTTTGTGTAACAGAGGATTTTCCATCGCCTAATCTGATCTTGGAGTCGTGGTTCACTGTGCCAGTTATATTTGGAAAAGTCACTGTAGTCCATAGTCATCATGGACAATTATAGAGACCTTTTACGATATTTAAAAACCCCAGAGTTCTGCTTGTGGCTGTTGTCATAAGTGTTCATAAATATCAGTAGGACTTCTGAGTTATGAAGGAGTTTTAAATGTGTACTAAAAATGTTTAACCTTTGCACTTAGGATCTTTAAAAAGGCATCATTTGGACCAGATTTAGAAATCAAAGGGAATTCCATGCTGCATCTGTCTGTGAAAAGATGTATAACTGGGCAATCCAAAAACATCAAAACCCAAACCTGGCATGTTTAGACAGCTTCTGTGGGCAGGAATTGTCCAAACCACTGCTACGGATGCCCACACTGCTGACCGAAATACTCTATTTTCTGATATACCTATTTTACTGTGGGTCCAAGACATACAGTCAACACTGAACATAAGATTAAAGACTCCAGAAGTGTTTCTTAAACTGCTATTATGAGTCCCAGAATCCAGCGAGCCCTATAGATTTCCCCTAACATATGTGCTTTGTTTTACATGACTTATACCACAAAAACCTCCCCATGAAAAATATGCCAGTATCTGTATGACTAACACAGATTCCCCTCGTAACCAAAAAAAGTTCTTCCAGTCCCAGTGCCCGCCTACCTAACGTTGAAAACAGCCCATGCACTGTCCCCCTTTCCTCCACCTCGGAATGGAACGAGAGAGCGGAAAAGAGAGGCTGAGATTGAACCAGGATAAAACATTGCAGCCCTGTGTAGGCTTAGTCACTGATGAGAATGCTGTGCTTGACTTTCGAAACCGGGGCTCCTGCGGGTGTAGCTGGCATCCCTCATGCATGTGTGTGTGGCCCAGAGAAAAGCTGCTCTGTGCTCAGCACTTTATTTGGGAAGGATATGTATGGCCTCTCTGAGAACACACTTGGACACATGGTAAAATGTGTTCGGAGGACAGAGAGGCCACTGAAGACTACTAAGATTTTTCTGTCGCCTGCTGTCATATAATAATGTAAAAGAATTAAACAGTCAAATCACAATATAAGGTGAATAAACATTTAACAGAGGCAGCCAATTCCTTTATTTCTTATAATCCAGCTATAGTTTTATAGCAGAAAATAGACAGCCAAAGCATGTGTTCTTGGTCTGTTGTGCATTTTGAAGTGTCCATGCACAAAGTAAAGACCAACTCTGTGAGCTATTGCTTGGTTTTCCCCTCTTTAAAAAAAGAACAGAAAACCCAAGAGCTTTTTCTAATCTTTGGCCAGACTCTGGTCCTGTGAATGAGCTTGTAGAACACAGGGCTGGGTATGAAAGAGGCTACAGGGAGAGGCTGGTATGCTAAAGTCAACAGCTCTCCTGGGACAGATGGGCTAGAGATCTAAAAGCCTTTGTGAGTGGTAGGGGGCAAATAGCCTGCTACTGTGAGACTGCTGAGCGACTTCTTTAGTGTCAGGCTGAGGTCTTTGCACCAGACAGAGCACATTCCTCCCTCAGCTCCACCTCTAATCTAACATGTTTTTCCATATATGCACAGTTTCAGCACCTGCAGAGTATGCTCCTTCAGAGCAGAATTAGAGATGCTGATGTTAACAAAAAAAGGACGTGGACCTGTTCAAAATCAGGACTGCAGACATTTGTTCAGTGTTGGCAGATTTTTTTGGCCTCCTCAGCTGACTTTTCATTTGTCTCTCTCAATAGTTATCAGAGCCAAAGTGATTGGACAGAAAGAAGTGGTCACTGGCAATGACAATTATGGCAATCCAATCAAGAAGATCCAGTATGACATTAAACAGATGAAGGTAGGTTTTTTTTTTCCTGTACCACCTTTTTTAGTTATTAAATTGTTATACATTGCATCCTAATAAATGTAAGTACTTGTTTTACAGAATTAGCACTGATACAAGCATATCCTTTTACAAATAGTAAGTTGTTGGAGTTGCTCTTGTGTAAACCTTTGAGTATTCTGTGTACCACTGTGTTATTTTTACTATCTGGTCACTAAACAGTCACCAACTATGTTGCATCTAAGGACATTTTGATCTTTTGTTCTAAAGAGGTCTTTGCTCTTAATGTGTCACGGAGAAATAATTTTGGAACATTTTAACTAGAGCTGGGCGATATGGCCAAAATATTTTATCACGATAAATTTTTCTATATTGATCAATCTCAATAATTATCACGATAATAAATTTTCTAACACTGTCATAGTTTTAAATGACATCTGTCTAAAAACATCAGACTAAATACATGAAATGTTACTATTTAAAATATAAAAATGTTTGTAGGGGATTTCGTGCATTTTGGCGTTGCTGGTGAGGAGGAGCTAACAAGCAGCAGTATTAGACTTCTGAACTCACTGTCAAGCTGCTTAGACGTGAAATTGAAACGAACGTTAATGCTTATCGAATTCTATTGTACCGGCTTATCGTCATCAAGGGGAAAACTTATCGTGAAAAAAATCAATATCGTTTTATCGCCCAGCACTACTTTTAACCTACCTCAGATGTAATCATCTATCAAGATTTTATTTGATTCCAAATTGTGCTTCTTTAATTTAGATCTTTAGCTATGAGGCTATATACACAACTCTTTACTCAACTCTATTGTCCTGTATTATAAACATGTATAAAACGACAACCTCCTGTTTTATCCATTAGATGTTCAAGGGCCCTGGAAAGATCAGCGCCGTCTTCACTGCCCCAACTTCCGCTGTGTGTGGAGTGAATCTTCAGAGTAATGGCAGTGACTACCTGATCACAGGTACAATAACCGCTGCAGCATACATCCTTTTCAGTTTCCTGAACACAAATGTTAGCAAGTCCATTAACTAATTCACCTGCTTGTCTCCTCATGCTCTGTAGGTAAACTGGAGTCAGATGGCACAATGCACGTCACGCTGTGTGACTTTATTGAGCTTTGGCAGTCTTTGACCAGAGCTCAGATAAAGGGATTTGAATCTCGTTACGAGACAAATTGTGATTGCCGGGTATGTACTGGTGCATTGTATGTGTTGCATATGTCTCAAGTTATTGATCCAAGGTGAATCTTGAACTGTGATGATTTTTTTTTTTTTTCTATCTCTCTCTCACATTTATTTATTATTATTTTTTCTTTCTTTCTCTGTCTTCATCCAGATTGTTCGCTGCTCCTCTGTCCCCTGTTCAGTCAGTGATCCTGTAGAGTGTCTATGGACTGACTGGATAACAGAGAGTACAGTGCAGGGTCCACAGGCTCAGCACTACACCTGCGTAAAGAGGAACGATAATTCCTGTGCTTGGTACCGTGGGTTAGCCCCACCAAAGAAAGATTTCATGGATATTGAAGATCCGTAAACCTGCAGCCAGATCTGACTACAGCGCTCCATTTACAGAAGCCCCCAACACTGCCATGGACCCTCGAAATAGTCACATTATTCAACCATATTTAGTACTTCATATCAGGATTCTGGAGATGTATAACAAGCTGAAAGAATATGGCAGTGGTGAAGTTCTAGGAATTTCTTAAGCACTTTGGGTCCCCAACAGCACCTAGTTATGACTGTAAAAAAAAGTTTAATGCTAATAGTACCACTTTTTTTTCTTTTCTTTTTTTTTCCTGGTTTGGGACTTTCATAACTAACACGTAGGACATTATAAATGTCATTGCATTGTTGCAATATGCAGTATACGATGAACAGCAAAATAAACATTTCAGCTATCATTTTCACTTTTATATCTAGCCATTATTTGTATGATGTTTTAGATACACATTCTTATTAGATAAAGACTATTCCTTGTTTGATCCAGGAAATAACTTAAGTAATTGGACTTATAAGTGCATTCAAATAACATGCAGCACAAAAGATGTCAATTGCATACTTTACAGCATCTTTTAATAGGCTAATTTATGTGTAATATAAACAGACATTTCTAATTTATAGCTAAGCATTCCATTGTGGTGTTGTGCTTTGTTAAAAAAGAAACCTTTTCTCTTCATTTAAGAGGTCTGTAATGTATAGTGTTGAACTACAGTGTTAGATTTGGGGCTGATATTAAACATCAGATGTGTAGAACAGGTCTTAAAGCCTATGTCTGATATAGTCATTTTGTATATCACGGTATTCTTTTTTTTTGTGTGTTCCTGTACTGTATGTGTTTGTGTCAGAATTTTTTTTTATTCATATAAATACCATTTCAGTATCACAAGCAGAGGAGATATAGTGTGAGAATTTCCAGTGCTGGAACCACTTGGGAAGACTGAGAGCTAACCTGTGCATGCCTTTTATAACCCTGTATTATTCATTTTGCTGTAACAGTTGAATATTCATGAATAAAGTAAGAAAAGTACTTACGTGGGGCCTTCCTTACTAAACCTAAACCTTTGTATTTATTCTGAATACATGTATTCCTGACATTTGGTGGGTTGAGGTGGGGGCATACATGGAGCATAACAGGATCAGTTGAAACAAAAATAACCTGTGGGTCTGATAAATAATCAATAGCAGCATCTTATACAAATTGAAGGAAGCACTAATAGCGTACAGCGGTAATAGGATCGTTACATGCAGCGCATAATATAGCGCTGCACACCCTGTGCTTAAGTATAGTAAACAACAAAACGTGATCGGTTATGTTAGAAGCTTCTGCGTCCCGCCCTCCGTGAACATCCCGAAGTATGAATGGAACGAGACGTCAGGCTGCTCTGAAGAGCTGATTGGTCATTTTGTCCTGTTCGTCATTCGCGGCCCCGCCCTCTGATAATGCAGCATGGGGAAGGGAGCGCAACAAAATGAAGGACTTCGCGGCCAACGAGGGTCTTCATAGCAAAATAGACTAAACGACTCTTGATGATTGGCGGATGGGTACGTACACCGTGTGTATTTGTGCGTCCTTAATCGCGTAAATTAAGACGAACGACACGTAGCGATTATATAATCCTCAGAATCAGTGTTTACCCCGCTCTGGGTGGTGATCGTGGTGCAGCAGTCAGTATAAAGCGCAGCGGTTAAACTGCGAGTCCTGTGAAATTCAGCAGGCCGGTGCTCGCTGTTTCACCAGCAGACATCCAACATATATTGCAGATTCAGCAGATCGACAGCATTAACGCTGATATTAGATGTTCCTGTCGCTGTTTTATAAGTTTCCAGCTCATGTTTAAACACGCTCAGGCTGATCTCACCTGTGTGGACTCGTCAGCAAGAGCTTTAGCTTCGTGGCTAACCGTGCGTTAGCTAACCGTGTCGAGGCGGCTTTAAACAAGTCAGCCAATGTTTTCCTGAAGAAACTTAGATTTTGAAGGCTAGTGATCTAAACCGTCACTTACGTGCTGCTGCTTGTTTGGTGAATCTGGCTAACATTAGCCCATGAAAGTTCCCTCAGTGTGTAGCTTAGAATACAAGCCTGTGTTAGCAGTGTTGCTAATTCTCGTCAAATTTTTGTTTCTTATTTTGACACTTAATATAAAAGAAACAATATACTGTAACTTGCTCACAGACGCACGGTTTTATATACTGATTATCTCATCAGATTCAGCTTATAATGGGGTAACATTAGCTTAGACTAGCACGTCGTGTTTTCTGAGCTTATTACAAACAGCCCACAGAAAAGCGAACCGAGACCCACATACACAATTACAGTTAGTTATCGTTGTTCTTGTTGGACACCGTTGACTCATTTGCAGCTGTTTGTGTGTGTTGTAGGTCTAGTTTGTACATGCTACGTTTCTTTGAAGTTAAAATTGAAAATTGATCGTTGACATGAGTCACAAGTGTAACATTATGGTTGTATCCACGAGACTGTACTAAAGACAGCTAGCCTAGTTACACACTCATCAAAATATGGTGTATTGAAGTTTTGAGATTATTTTCCAATCGTAGTAGTTTTGTTTGAGTCTGTCCATCACTTTCACCTTCAGTAGAGTTTCTCTCGCATGTAGAGAGCTTGACTGTGTGCACGTGGTTGCTCGATACTGTAGCGATATTCAGCGACTCGGTCTTTTCAACCGATTCATCACTTCAGGCTTTATTATTCAAGTTTTGTACATACAGGCACTTTTATTTTAGGCCTCACAGTGGCTCTCGGTACACAGAATACAAAACTGGACAATATAACTTACATTAGTGTATTAATTTATGTACAAGTTAATGTTTTCAGAGTTGACGTCACTAGCTGTTTCCGTTGTTCTGTAACCGGACTTTTGATTCATAGAATCGAACATTTTGAAGAATCGATTCGTAAAGCTCGAGCGAAATTACAGTCACTGCTGTGAAGCCATCATGTAATCAAACGACCCTCGTGTCAGTCCTGGGTTTCCTTTTTCCCAGTGTCAGGTTTTTAACATGTCAGAATTGACTAATGATCTTAATTTGTTTAATAAACTGAGGTTTGGGGAGAGATTGTGTTGGGTAATGTTTCCTGAGCTTATCTAATATCTAGGAAACATGGGGATGATTGTTAAAGTGGTGTTACTCTACTCACGTTGGTTTGGGAGTAAGTAAATATATATATATATATATATATATATATATATATATATATATATATAATATTCAGCATTTATTTAAAAGTTCAATATTATACATGGATTAAAATGATTAAATGGGGTTTTTAACCACAACATAGCTTAAACATGCTGTTATTCTAATATATATATATATATCAAATATCATTATTGCTCAGCTGTTGGCTATACTGATAATGTTATGCCAATATGAATCTGCTATCACTGTATATTGCTATGGGCAAGTTGATGATTTTATAGTGTTAGGAGCAAGGCACTGTTTCTCATTGGCACGTGTGCTCAGTAGTCTGTTTACTAGTGTGTGTATTTGTGACTCACGAAAAGTGTGATGTAAATGAGTTAAAAGTCATAATCGTGTGTATATATATATATATATACACATACATACATATATATACATACATATATATTTGTGTGTGTATGTGTATATGTATATATATATTTGTGTGTGTGTGTGTGTGTGTATATATATATATATATATATATGTATATATACACACATACATATACATACATATATATGTATGTGTGTGTGTGTGTGTATATGTATATATATGTGTGTATATGTGTATATATAGATATAAAATATATAAATAATTTCAAATCAATCAGATGTCAAATTACTATCTGCATGGCAGCCTGTATGCCAGTGGAAGGTCAGTTCTTACATCACAGCAGCATAAGTCCTTGAATGTGTGACTTTCATTGTGCTGTAATTTCCTCTGTGTCTCATGGACCAGTTACTGCAGCGTAAAACAGGTCTGTTCTTGCAGTCGAATGCTAGCGTATACGAGAAATGTGACGTCTGTCAACCAGAGCCTTGTGGATGGACACGCAAAGCCATTGCATCACAGCACTTGGCTGTGTCGCAATTAATTGCATCAGTAACGGCACATGAAGGTTAGGCTGCCCTTGTGGGGTTGGGTGCATGTGCAGCCTTCTCTATGCTGTGCTCCTAGTGCACGTCAGCACCACAGCTGATGAGTAAGGCTGCTCTCTGTGCTTTATAGCACACTACAGCTCGCCTCTTTTGTCCCCTGAGGACTTTTGTCTCAAGTACGCTCATATGGTGGTGGGGGCTGAATTTGAAGTTAATATAGAATGCTTTGTAATCATTTGTACAGCAGAGGATCAGCTGAGTATTTACATGCAGGACACTTTCTTTTTTGCTATTGACTGAAATAATGAGATACTGCAGAACTTTTAAAAATCCATGTTGTTCAGTACCAAATTTGAGTAGCTCATTGGTCATTCTTATCAGTGTTGGTGAGCCAATAAGCATTCTTGTTTCAAAATTGAAACTTGGTGTCTAAAATACATGCAGTAAGGATGTTTTGTGTTGACTGTACTTAAATTCTGAGTGATGTTCCTGAGTGATGCAGTCAAGTGTGGTCAGTAAATATAATTAATTTAGCAATTCAACTCTTTTGAATGTGCATATTTATGGCTATGCAAGTTATGTCATATTTGTGTGAAGAATTTTAGATACAATTACAACTGTTAGTGGCTGTGATGGGCAAAGAAATGAGAGTTTATGGAAAGATTAACAATTTTTTATTATGTTTTGTGTTACTTTATTGATTTTCAAAAACAGTATTAATTTGAATTCCTTCGTTCAGATTGCACAAAAAGTAGTGCTATGTAGTACAGTGCTAAGAAATCATTTGTGTACTTGGTGAAATGATTTAACAGGATAGTAATTCATCATATATTGTGCATCTCTCAGCCAAATCAGAAACATAACAGAAATTCTTGAAGTGAACTCATCAGTAAATAGTTTTTTCCTCTCGCACACTTATGCCACAATCATCCTCTTCCACTTACATTCTATCCCCTTCTTATAACATTAACACTTCTATTCCATTTATTTAAATCTGTCTTCTCTCTCTTGTAAAAAAAAAAGTGCACACACAGTAGATGATGATGTCTGACACAAAAAAACCCTTCTCATTCACAGATGGTGTTTTTGATTAATTACTGAGATCTTAGCTACCACTGTTGTTTTTGTACTGTTTATAGTTTACTGCGAACTTTCACTGAAGGTGTTGAAAAAACAAGTTAATATTTTTGTGATATTGTTTGTAAAAGATAAACCGTCTTTAGAAATGTTAATTTATTATTTATTTTATTTATTTTATTTATTTTTCAAAATCAATAATGTGAATAAATATATTATTACTTTGTCTGTGTCTGCCCAATATATCTAGTAATTTTACTAACTGCAGTTATTCATGTACGAAGTAAAATGCATGATAGTTTTGCAGTAATGTAATGTTTTCTTTGTAAAGTGTTAATGAAGCAGCTTAGTCAGTTGCTGGAGGGACAAATGACACACAGGCTGATTTTCTAATTTACTGTCTTTCAACATCTGTCATCCTCATTAATGTATTTTTAGTTATTTACATATAGGCTTCTATACTCTTTGGAAGCTGTACACACTTGCACACTTTGTGGAATCGATTGTTCATCCGCTCGATGTGTTTGGCGTGGAAGCCCGGTGACGTATTTTTGACAGTTTGCTCACTTTTTGATTGTATTCATAAGTAAGATGACGTTCCCATGATAATTCAAGTCAATAATTATCTCCTCACCTGTCTAAACATAATGAACTGGACAATCCTCTGCTGCCATGTTTGTTTTGGACTGATCAGGCCAGTGTATAGTAGAAAAAAAACTGAGATTTTGACTTTATTACTGTGGAGGAAGATTAAATGTCTGGTTATTTTTTGCCTTCTGACTTGGCGCCTCCTGAATGGGTCGTCATTGTAAACTGTAAAGGAATGTCTTCTTGGATTACTGGCTCAGTTACGTAAAGGTTGGTGTATGGAAGTTTGTATCGTTGTTTTGGTGAGTCTATAATGCTGTGAGGTTTAACATTCCATTGAATTATCTTCTTTAGGTGTTTATATACACCTCTAATATATCTTGGTAAATGATAATTGCCTATAACTTTAATTCTCAGACACTTTACAGCATTGTCTGTGTCTTGGCATGCTTTTGTCGGACTCTTATCATAATCTAATTGTCAGGCGGTATCGCCCACTATCCTGAGTAGTCATTGCTTCCCATAAAGGCAGAACGCCAGCCAGCTGCCTGCCTGCTTACCAGCACAGGAAATGACCAGTCTGATGAGAGTCTCCTTTTGAACAGCAGAAGAAACATGCCTGTTTGGCTTTTTTCTCACAGATGGTTTTTTCTTTTTCTTTTTTTGCGCTTTCCGTTCCTCACACAGCCTAATTCATGTCCTTTTCTGCTTTTCATTATTAATTGCTGGTGATTTAGTTGTAGCATTTGTCTGTACATCTGTAGAGTGTTGTGATGTGTTGCTTTTGAAAGTTATCACTATGCTGACTGATATGTCGTATTAGATTTTAAAATAAACTGGCTGCTTGATTAGGGTGATGGAAATATCTGCATTACCTGGGCATAGACACACAGGTGAACTTTGTCTCATTATGTAAGTGTTGGGACAGCTGCCAAGTCCTTACTGTTATCCTAGCACATTTAATTTTGAGACACTTTGCTTGCACTATCCTATCTAAAGCATGTTGTTCAGATTTCTAAAAATGGAATGGCAAAATGAACCATGTTTCAGTCTGTGGTTAACTCTTGCACCATTCCTCCAAAATAGGCCCATTTCCTCTCCACTAGAAGCAGTCATTAAATGTACTGTGGATATTAGTCTTCATTACATTGCTTCTACTATTTAATTTGAATTACACTGACAGTGCCTTATTTGTTGCTTTCAGTGATGCACAATGCCCATAGTGGACAAGCTCAAGGAGGCCCTCAAGCCAGGGCGAAAGGACTCTGGTGATGAAGGTGACCTTAACAAGCTACTGGCCTCGTCTGCCAAGAAGGTCTTGCTGCAGAAGATTGAGTTTGAACCGGCCAGCAAGGGCTTCGGCTACCAGCTGGAGACCCTGAAGACTAAGTATGTTATTCTAAACCCTAAGAACGATGGCGTGTCGTCCCAAAGACCGGCAGAGCCTGCTCTCATCAAAAGGCAGGGTAAGGTTTTGTGCCATGATGGTGCTTTCCAGTCTATTGTAGTGCAATGAATGTGTTGTAAAAAGATTTGACAAAGTTCTGTTGGTCTCCACATAGTCATAAACAGTTCTCATGTTCAAGGTAATATTTACATTTCTGCACCAAGTCCAGCTATGAAGGCAGTAATTCTCAGAGCTGAAAGTGATAAGTGAATGGTATTGTTATAATAATAATAATGGTAATAATAATATTAATAAATTATTATTATTTATTATTATTAATAAAGAATTAATAATGAATAATAACTAGAAAAGGAAAGTTTGTGAACAAACTTTAAAATTGGCTTGAAAAAGCCTGCTAATTACATTATAATGTTAAACTTTCAATTAATGACTTAATTGGAATAAGAAAAAACAAAAAAATAAAGAAAAAAAAAATAAAATAAATGATGATCAAGTAATGAGTTGTTAAAGGCTATTAATTTAAATTAAAATTAGGAATAGGCATTGAATTTAATAAAAAGTTGCTAAAGTGAATAGACAGGTTTATAGCTTATTATGTAATGTTGATGTTGCCTGATGACTGTGAACTAGGCTAAAACTGTACGACTACAGCTGTAAAGATTTAGCAAACTGGTTGCAAACTGGTTGCTATGGTGTTGCTAGGTGGTTGCTATGGTATTTCAGATTGTTGCTAAGGTATCCAAGGTGGTTGCTAAGGTGTTGCAAGGTGGATGTTATGGAATCTAATTGGGTTGCTAAGTGGAAGCAATGTTAATTCAGGTGGGTGCTAGGTGCTGCTAGGCGGTTGCTATGGCACCCGAGGCGGTTGCTATGGCACCCGAGGCGGTTGCTATGGCACCCGAGGCGGTTGCTAGGCGGTTGCTATGGCACCCAAGGCGGTTGCTATGGCACCCAAGGCGGTTGCTATGGCACCCAAGGTGGTTGCGATGGCACCAAGGCAGTTACATACTGGTTTATCAATATACTAGCACCACCTAGAAACAAGTGAAATACTATTGCACCTGTTAAGCAACACTTTAGCACCCACCTTGGGTGCCATAGCAACCGCCTTTATAAACCAGTATGTAAGTGGGGGTTGGGGTTACCGTTGCCCTGTCAGAAGTTATGGTTTTGTATCAGATACAGAGAGAATTACTTGAAAATGCTTGAATTACACCCTCTAATGCCCTCAAATGCCCATAACTCAGAAAATATTTGACCTATTGCTTAACCAAAAAGCATGTTTGAGAAAGGACCCTTTGCCCATCAAAAAAATTGAAAACTTATTTAGATAGATGAAGGGGTCTCTGATTTACGACGAGTTAAACACAAATGAAAAATTGGGAAAAGCCAAATCTGATTCATTGAAATTAACATGGGAGCGAATGGGAGAGTTTTGGGGGCCTAGTGCCGAACAAAGGTCCATAACTCCAAAACAATTTTTTTAACAATTAGATCTTTTGGGAATTCACGGAGGGGAAGTATTCCTACATTTTTAAATTTCTAGGTCAAAGTATACGGGTTTTACAAGAGTTTGTTCGGAGAAAAACCGAATTATGCCCATTTTCACTGAAAGCTAGAGTGGTGATGACATCACGCACTCTAGCCAAGCCCTATTAAAATGAATTGAGAGATTTGAAAGAGTGATAGAAAGAGAGGGATGAGTGCAATCTGTCCGTAATTGGACGAGACGGGCCCGTGTTTGAACGATGATTTTCGGAAATCCGTAACACGGCTCACTCCAAAAAGCACAAGCAACCCGATCAGGAATAGGTCCGACAATGGTGAGGAGTTTCGTGGTTGTAAGTCAAAAGCTCTAGGAGGAGGAGTTGTTTATATTTTGAGTGCAGAAATAATAACGAATAACAGTAAATTGGCTTTTTCAAGCCAATTTAATTACAATTAATTATAACATCCCAAAATTGTTGTAATTTAGAACAAAAAAGCATTACACTTGGAGAAGTGAGAAAATGTAACTTATGCTGCTCAATCACTCTTGCCTTCTAAGCACTTAATTCTTTGGACTGTTTTATAAGGCATTGATTAAGGCAGTACCAGTGGTGAGTCGCCATTGGAAATTCACCTTACCTAGCCTTTAGCCCTGGAGTCAGTTAACTTTTGAGCTGAATCATCTGGAAAACAATAAGAACTGTGGCCTTTTAAGGCTGGATGTGGGAATGTGATGACATTAGATAGGAAGTTGTCTGTGGTGTAGAATTCAGATCCCTTAAATTCTTAAATGTCTGCATAGTTCTGGTTGGTACACACATTTTAAAAAATCCATCCTACAGCACTAACTTTCAATCTTCCAGCAGTGCCGGAAGGCCTTAGTGGTGGGCAGGGTGATGGCATTCCCGCACCACAGAAGCTGCTCTTTCCAGGGAACAAGCTCTCTATGAAGTGGGAGCGGGTGTACCGGGTCGGATCCGGCCTCCACAATCTAGGCAATACCTGCTTCCTCAACTCCACTGTGCAGTGTCTCACCTACACACCACCACTGGCCAACTACCTGCTGTCTAAGGAGCACAGCCGTGCCTGTGAGTACAAGGCTAGACTGTTGATAAAGGATTCACCTAAAATAAGATTTTATCAGCTTCATGTATATGTAAAATCATGTGGAAACAAGTTGCTGCTGTCTTGGTTTTTCAGCTTGTGAGTCTAATGAATACTGGGAAAATCCAACAGAACCATCAATACTGAACTTGTTTTACTTGGTTTTACATACAGTTTCCACAGTTTTTAACAGTGGCACACTGTGTACTGAAGTTAATTTGAAAACACATTACTCTCATGTCCTATTCTCAGACCCACAAAAATCCAGCCACATTTCTGCTGCTTTTGAATATTTGCTTTAGTGCATAGTAGTGATGAGGGGAATAACGCATCACAGAATTCACAATGAGGTTCATGATGATACACTGGTAGCTCAGTTTGGTGTAATTTTTTTTATACAGATTAGGTAAGTTTGCCTGAAAATGTGGTTGATGTTATTTTCAAATAAACAAAGTATTCGGGCCCCGAGTGGCTCAGCAGGATAAGACGCTGACACTATGACCAGAGGATCACATTTGCAAGTTTGAATCCTGGTCATGCTGTTTGCCGTCAACAGCCAGGGCTCAAGAGTGCAAAAATTGGCAGTGCTCTCTCTGGGCGGGTAGATGGCGCTCTCTCTCTCCCTATCACTCACACGTTGCAATGTCCGCTGGCTCAGGCGTCTACTGATTGGTCCATTCAGAACTGGGACTCCTGCGCTTTCCTCTGAGCATGTTGACTCACTTGTTGAATTGCCTACTACTACATTGGGAAGGGGATAAAAATTGGTACAATTGGATAAAATTATAAAAATATTAAAATAAAATTATAAAAAAAAAAAAGTATTCAACATTTATAAAAAAAAATCTGAGACTTGCAGTGGAGTTGTGCCTGATGCAGTTAGACTAGATTCTTAGCTGTGTATAAACACTACATTTGTATTGTTGATTGATTTTTTTAATTTGTTGTCAGGCTGATTAATGCCATTTTTTGAAAATTTCTTCAGTTGATTACGCTTCAGTAAGTGAGGCCAATACCAAAAAAAATGGTGCATTTACAGGCACATCTGCAGACAGTTTTATCAGTGTGGCTGCTCTTCAACAATGTTAGAGCTGCACTGATTGCCAGTTTCACTAAGGGGGAAGCAAGCAAACATTTCCTGAGGGAAAGCAGTAAGACAAAGTCCTAGCTTTCAAAGTTCAGTATATTTATTTTGCCATTATTAATAATATACTATGTTTATTATCTACATAATTAGGGTTATTGTGGCCTTTTAGTGAGATAAAAACTAGCTTACAGGGCTCAGAAAACTTGTTCTCAGCTGAAGTAGATTATGAAGACAATTGTTAAATGTATCATTTCATGTAAAGTCAATAAGAGAGATATTTTATGTTTTGCATTTTTTATATTCACATTTTTTTTATATAACAATATCATGATATTGGCATTATACATTGGCCACTGACTGCTCTGTAAATATTGGCATCAGGCATCGAAAAACCCATATCAGTCTCACATTTAAATGCCCCATATGACTTGCAGTTATTTTGAAGCACATTCAATTTTATAATAATGTTTTTGTTTTGTTGTCTAGGTCACCAGTCAGGATTCTGTATGATCTGTATAATGCAGAACCATATCATCCAAGCCTTCGCCAACACGGGCAATGCCATCAAGCCAGTGTCCTTCATTCGCGACCTAAAAAGTAAGATACCTCTGTGCTGCTCTCAGGACAGGTGCATATAGTCTTAAGCTGTTATCATCAGCATGGTTTGCCTAGATGACTCAGCACATTAGGAAGTGTGTGCATTCTCACACCAGACTTCAGACAGTTTCAATAACTGTAATCTGTGATTAAAGGTTTCGTCATGAGCTTTAGCTTCTTTTGGGGATGGTGTCAGTCACTGAGATTTCCTAGTGTGTTCCAGCTCCCCCTTCTGTTCCTTTCTCTGTCTTGCTTGCTCACTCGCTCTTGCTTGCTTTGTCTCTGTTATGCCCTCTCTCTCTCCTTGTGGCTGTGGTGGAGGAGTTGCAGTGCTAGCTCAGATTCACAGCAGTCATATTGGGGTCTGCTCTCTCCTGCAGAAACATACTTCACCTGTTGAGACCTGCCTAAGTTCTCTATTGTGCTTGTCCTAGGGCTTTTGACCTGTTCAGTGTCAGCATTTCAGTGACAACACCTTGTCTGAGTGTTCCTTATTTAGGCAGATGTGTCTTATTTCCCTTTAAAAAGACTTGTGTAAAAAAAGTGTGTACAATTTAATAGATTACGAATGACAATGTCATATCAGGTATTGATATCAGGATATTAGAAGAATTTACTGGATATGATATTGGATAAAGAGAAAGGATCCACTTTACCCAGAACTTGAGGAATCTACCCTTAAGTAACAGTATTGTGTGAGGTCTTGTTTTAGTGTGATAATCTGCTTATACTAGTGCATAGAATATTGTGAAAAGTTCATTTGTGTTCATAACTTTATTAAAAAGTTCATTAATTTTATACACATAATGTGTATTTCAAGCTGTTTTTATTTTAATGTTGATGCTGCTTGAATAGAAATCTACTCAAAATTAAATATTATAGTAACTTTGGATTCTGGATTTCTGATTTTTGAAGTCGATACTGATCATTAAAGCAAAGAAAGGCTGGAAATGTCACTTTACATGCAATGAATATAAAATGTCAGTTTATCTTTCTGAATATTATAAAAAAACAGTGAATATCTTCACAATATTGTATTTTAATGTGGCACGGTATATGTTAATCTAAAGTGAATAAAAAATAGCATGTTTAAAAATAAAATTTGTCATTCAGTACTGCAAAGAAAAGGAGGTATTGTAGTGTTGTATGTTCCAGACTGTTATTCAGTAGTCTCTTATATATTTTTAAGTAATTATTCTTAAATAATTATTATTTTTTAAATCATTTAAAATTATTTTAAAATATTTTTTTCACAGAAATTGCTCGCCACTTCCGTTTTGGGAGCCAGGAGGATGCACATGAGTTTTTGCGCTACACCATTGATGCCATGCAGAAAGCTTGTCTTAACGGGTACCCAAAGTAAGATGTGCTTTTTACTGTGATCTTTGCTCCTGTTTAACACTGAATTAAAATCAATCAATAGTATTTTTGCCTTCCAATTTGTGGAACTAATGCTTTTTCTGTTGATTAACAGGTTGGACAGGCAAACGCAGGCGACCACACTGATCCACCAGATATTTGGGGGTTATCTGAGGTCACGAGGTAAGACGAGATGTCCTTAGTGATGTTATGTGCAGGGTGGTCTTTAGAGAGCTAGGCTCATGTCAGCCTGGAAGCTGGAAAAGTAATGAACATTTACTCAAGAGGAGTCCTTAATGTAATTCTTGTTGCTATAGAGGTCAGCTGAAAAAAGCAGCTAAAAACATATCTTTTCCTGCAGGCATATGGTTAAAGTTTTGTTTTATTTGTTATTAAAGTATTACAATTATTATGTATTATGTATTATTATTATTATTATTATTATTATTATTATTATTATGTATTATTTTTCCCTGTTCTTACATATTTATGTAGTAGTTCTGTTCCTTTATATTTGTATGTAAGGCACTTTCTGACTGTCATTTATTTATAACGTTATACTCTTTCTTTCTTATTCTGTTGTTTTGTGTCATTCCTCTTTCCTTTCTAGTTAAGTGCTCCATTTGTAAAAGTGTGTCAGACACATATGACCCCTATCTGGACATCGCAGTGGAGATTCGGGTGAGTTTTTTTATGTTTGTGCCATCTGTTTGTTTTTTTGGAGGTTCTCTTGTGTCCTAGTGTCCAGATGATGAATGTCTGAACTCAGAACTCTGCTCTGAATCTTTCTCCACATCTCTCTCACTTTCAGCAAGCAGCTAACATTGTCCGTGCCCTGGAACTGTTTGTCAAGCCAGATGTATTGAGTGGGGAGAACGCCTACATGTGTGCCAAGTAAGAGTGTAACAATTTAAATGAATGTTTAAAACGGTGTATTGAGCTTCTCACATTTACCATATTTTGTTGAAGTTGTAACTGAACAAAACGAGTCATTCAAGAGGTTTATTTTTATATACAGAGAAAACAGGGCTGAACAATTTGGCAAAGATATCCGATTGTGATTGTTTTGATATTTTGACTGCAGTTTAGTTGCATTTAATTTTTCTAAATTGAAGGTTTAGTTGCTCTGGATTGGTCCAACTTATTTGAAGTTCACAAGCTCAGTCTTTGATTAAGTTTCCCCCACTTAAAACCTACACGCCAAAACAGCACTACTTGAAATAAGCCAGATATTCCTAAATATGATAACTTTTTCTTGTTTTGAAAAAAAAAAATCTTCCAGTGGGGTAAGCAAAAGTTACTTGACTAGAATTCTTATAACTAGCAAATTAATCTAACTCATATGTAGTTTTTTAATTAAACTAAATTGTGCTACTTGCGCTTTTAATTAAACTAAATTAAAATGTGCTTCTTACTAGCAAAAATTGCTGTTCTTAAGAAATATATTTTTTTTAATGAGTGTTATGAACTGTAACTGATAAATAAAGCTCTAGATGAGCTGAAATATCTAATTAAGAAAAAGTTAGACATATGTTCTTAGAATGAGCTTAATTTTCCTGTGCAAAACTTGCTTGTTAAGAATATTTTTTTCTTTTTAGACAAAAATAAGAAAAAATGTCCATGAACAAGGGTTTTTTTTTATTTTCTTAAAAATAGTTTTTTGCAGTGTAAGAAATTAACAATTTCAGCTACAAAAATTTTTGATTTTGATATAATCTATATCTCAATTTTGATATAATATATATATCTCAATAATCAGTATCTCAATTTTGATATAAAAGCAATGAATCTTTCAGCACTTTAAAGCAGCCAGTTACACCGCACACTGATATTCTTAGCATTCCTTGCATTAATATTCCTTCCTTCACCCAGAGGGCTGGAACACAGCATTAAATTTTGCTTCTAAATTGTAGGGGTAGCAAGTTTGCTGAGTTGAGATATTTTTAACAGACAAAATGTTGCATATGTAAATAAATTCTTGAATCTTATCATTTGAGTAAATGTCATTTTAAATGTATTCACAAGAATATGCTTACATGTTTACAGTGTTTATAATCCTAGAAAGTGAGTGAAAAGTCAATATTTTAATATTCTAGGTGTAAGAAGAAAGTGCCAGCAACAAAGCGGTTCACAGTTCATCGAACGTCGAATGTGCTTACATTGTCCCTTAAAAGGTTCGCCAACTTCAGT
Organism: Crenuchus spilurus; assembly: GCA_036984385.1. Classification (NCBI taxonomy): domain Eukaryota; kingdom Metazoa; phylum Chordata; class Actinopteri; order Characiformes; family Crenuchidae; genus Crenuchus; species Crenuchus spilurus. Next base: position 68,677 of record BRDA01006062.1, on the reverse strand, counting down.
GGAGGAAAGATTACCAAGGTACAGACATTTCGTTGTGATCAGGGTTATAAGTAATTCATATCTGAAATCCTGAATACAGTTAACCCTCACAATTCTTTTCTTTCCAGGATGTTGGCTACCCTGAGTTCCTGAACATTCGTCCATACATGTCTCAGAGCTCAGGAGATCCAGTGATGTATGGGCTTTATGCAGTCCTAGTGCATTCTGGATACAGCTGCCATGCTGGCCACTATTACTGCTATGTCAAGGTGATTTCTGATGGAAGTTGGCCAATTTTGCATTCTAGGTCCTTTTAGTGCTCATCAAAATGAATTTCCATCAAGCATTAAGCTTGTACTCACAGCCCACACTGCACTTCTGGTTGTGTAAGCTGAGAGACGACTTGCTGATGATTGTCAATGTAAACTCACTTTAACAGATTCTTTCAAACTTTTTAAATGAAATCTGTTTCAGTTTCTTTTTTGGGGAGGGGGTTGTAACATTTAAGAGAGAAATAGCTGGAATATATCACTGCAGTACATTGAACCAGCCTTAGATTTAAAGCTTTTACGTTGCTGTTATGAATCAGATGTTCTTTTTTTGTTTTGAGTCAAACTTGCTAGAATGAATAATTTAATGAGGACCTCAGTTTTACTATAAGATGTTGAGTTTTAAAAAGACACCGTTTTATGAGCATCATTTAACACATTGTCTGTAACATGATTCAGTGTGACAGTATTGGTAGCTTCAAATGATCTGTCAGATCTGAAAAAATCTTCTGTGAAAGTGTGAATTATGACATCAGAAATGTGTTGTTCAGTAAGGACTTAACATTTCACCCTGAAGGAATAGAATAAATAATTTTAAAATGATTTTGTGAAGCCTGTATTGTAAGATCTACCACACAGTGCATGTTCGGTTCTAACGATAACTTAGAGACTTATTTGTGGAGGTTTACTTTTTTCTTATGTTTCTTTGCTCTTTTTCTTAATTTATTTGTACTGAACAGGCCAGTAATGGGCAGTGGTACCAGATGAACGACTCGATGGTACATTCCAGTAACATCAAGGTCGTCCTCAATCAGCAGGCTTATGTCCTCTTTTACTTGAGGTAGTGTAAAGGCTTGTTTTAACCTATGTAGTGATTTTACATGTACTAGTGCATGTAGTTCATGTAGTTATGAACACAAAGGATCATGATATTCCAGTTTTTGGTGATGCACAAGTACAGTTTAGGGCAAAACTGGTACTGACATCCTTGTGCTGCAGGATTCCTGAAAAGAAGAACACAGATGGTCCAAATGTAAAGCAAAACCTGGTGCATTCTGGGAGAACAAACATGACCCCTGAACAACTGAAAAAGATTACATTGAATGGACCTTTATCCTCTCCACAGGTTACTAAGGTAGGCGTACTGCTGTAGCATCACCATGTCAGGGAAGATTACACTGATCTGAGATCTGTTCTCAGAAGTGGTGTACGTGTTGTTGACATTTAAGTCCACTTGGCATTCATTTAACAGATGCCTCTTGATGACTGTGTTCTTGGCAAACCATGAAGCTTTAACCAAACTGACTTAAGGGTGTTCTAAAGCTATTGCTATTGATTTCCTCTTTGCCACACAGCTACTGAGAAGTGTTAGCAGAAGAAACACTGTGTTGGTCATGCAAGACACCTTTGGCTACATTTTGGCTAAAGGAAGACTTTTGGCTGAACTTTAACTTTAAAGCTAGCTTAATGTTTATTCATCTAAATGTAATGAGTAAGATTTACTTTTGTTCTTTCTCCAATAGAAATTGGACACAGCTCAGCTGAGGAAGATACAGTCTGTGGACGGGGGTCTGGGCACTCCTGTGGCTAGGAACGGCTCTGGTGTCCAGTCACCTAAACTGGCCAATGGCACACCCTCCACTAACACCATGTCCAGGCTGTCAGGTGGTCCAACACTGATTGAGGAGCCCTTCAAGAAGCTGAAGAAGCCTGCTCCTCTGCCCCAGGCCCGCAGTGCATCTAACGCCTCCTCCAATGGGACCACCAAGACTGACTCCGATAAGAGGAGCAGCGGCGAGAGTCGCAGCCTGGTGTTGTCTACCTCACTCAAGTCCCTCTCAGACTCCTCAACAGCGGACACCTCATCTGAGTCCAAGGTGCCACCTTCTCGCTGTGTGAAAGCATGTATCTGACAGGATTTTTTTTCTAGTAGAGGAGCACTGAGCATTAATTGTACCTGAAACTATCACTGAACTATATGAAGGCAGGAAAGTCATAAGCACATTTTCTTCCATTTGAATGCAAAAGACACTTCAAAATCTGCTTTGAGAGGCCAGACCATCTAGATTGAAATCTGTACAGATCTGATTGTAACTAGAGCTGGGTGATATGGCCAAAAATATTATCACGATAAATTTTTCTATATTGATCAATCTTGATCATTATCACGATGTTAAATTTTCTAACACTGTCATAAACACCAGATTAAATACATGAAATGTTACTATTTAAAATATTAAACTGTTTACTGCCAGGCATTATATTGTAGCGTCCGACTGGATGCGTTGAAAGGATGGACGAGAAAGACGTTTACAGTCGTTGCTTTATTGTTAAAACTTACAGTGATTGCTGTCGGCTGCAGCCACTCCAAAATAACAACAGGCTAGAGAGCCAAGCTAATATGCTAAAGTTAGCACTCGGGCTGACACACAGACACACACACCTCCTTCTCACACAAACAAACGAGCACACAGCGACCTCGCGCTCTCTCGCCCGACCCCACTATGCTCTTTCCCAATCACACGCTTTTCTTAAACACAACAGTGCACTTTGGCAGTGCTGGTGAGGAGGATCTAATAAGCAGCAGTATCAGACTTCTGAATTCACTGTCAGGCTGCTTAGTTGTGAAATATAAACAAACGTTAATGCTTATCGAATTCTATTGTCCTGACTTATCACCATCATCGGGGGAAAACTTATCGTGAAAAATTTTTATTCTTGTCCAGCACTACTGTAACCACATTTTTTAAACCAGCAAATGAGGCTTTTTTTACTGATAAAAAACACAAATCAATCTGGATACCATGTAGATATGCCATGTAGACTAGCAGTCTTCCTCCCTCATCCTTCTACAATAGAAGATTCAGTATCTCAAGCATTAACACTTGAGACACAATGTTTCTAAAATGAAAGTGTGTTACAGAATATTTCTGGGTGACCCCAAACGTTTGTGTTGTAGTGTAGATCTCACCTAAACCTTATGAGCACTGTAGCTTACTTAAACAGTTTCCAGTTTTAATTGATGAGAAAAAAAGCGTAAAACATAAATACATAAACAATCAAACTTTATAAAAGGTGTATCTCCCCAAATAACTGACACGGTGTAGATGTTGGTGTATATGCAGAATTGGTGAATCTTTTATTGTTGTCATTTGTAGCTGTCTTTGTGTAAATTGCATAGATCAGTGTGTTAAAGTTGCTTTTCACCTTTGACCTTCAGGAATCGATTGGAACCAGAAGTGCTCCTGTGGGAGATATGTCTGTCCCCGCCAAAGGCAGTGTGAACGGGACTGCCTCGCCAGTGAAAAGTGCTGAGCGAGTGGCTGCTGATGAGCAGAAGTCTGCAAAACTGAAACCTCCGGCCCTCACCAACATCACGTCCGAACAGAACAGCACCATGTCCCCTCCTCCTGCCAAGAGGCTGGCCCTGTCCGCCAAGAAGGTGAGTTAAAACACCATGTCTATACATGGCTGCATGGTCAGTAAAGTGTGGTTATGGTATTACGGCCATTTATATAAGTAACTCTGTTCAAAAAGTGAAACTCTTATATAATGTATTGCACACAGAGTGTCTACTTCAAGTGTTTATTTATTTTAATGTTGATGATTATGGCCTACAGTCAATGGAAACCCAAAAGTCAGAATCTCAAAACATTGGAATATTATATAAGAGAATTTTTTTTAATGATTTTTAAAACATACATGTTGTTCTACTGAAAAGTATGTAGAGCGTATGCACTCACTACTTGGTCGAGTGCGGCGTGGCGAGGAGCTGATCAGCCTGTGGCACTGACGAGGTGTAATGGAAGCCCAGGTTGCACAGTGGACAAATACCAGCAGATGACATGGCTCCCGAAACCATCACTGAGGGTGTAAACTTCACACTCGACCTTAAGCAGCTTGGATTGTGTCTCCACTCTTCCTCCAAACTCTCTGCCCTTGATTTCCAAATGAAATGCAAAATTTACTTTCAGTGATCATCAACATTAAATTAAATAAACACTTGAAATAGGTCTCTCTGTCTGTACTGAATCTGTATGTTTTTTTTTTTTGCTTTTTTAATTGAATTACTGAATAAATACACTTTTTTTGATACTCTTAAGATTTTGAGATGTACCTGTATTATTGAGCCTTGTTTTGGAGGGTAATTTGTGTGTTTGCTTGCTGCCTACCCCTTCATTTTTTTCCAGCGGGTATTTGTGAATGAAAGTTCTCCCATTGGGTTGCTTATCTGCACTGTCACGTGCAGCATTAGATCTCTTTTGTGTCTTCTCTTGTGTTTATACTGTTGACTCAGATAGCACTACTGTCCTTTTTAGAATTTCTTTGTCTTCCTTGGTTTTTGTATTCTTTATTTCTAACCATTTCTAATTCTTCTCTGCCATGCCTTTTCTTTCTCTCCTTGTTTTTGTTCATGTTCTGGTCTTGATTTCCCTCCATGTTTGGATCCCTCTATCTTTGTCATGTTTTGTTGGCTATGGTTTGTTTTCGTTTTATTTTTTTTTTCGACCACCAAGTTTTTATTTATGTCAATAACTGCAGGCCAGTCCCAGTCTCAGGCTCAGCCGGACCCCGACCACCAACAGCAGCAGCAGCAGCAGCATTGAGACATCGCCCTCCTCATTGCATCATCAGCCTTTAGATCCCAAGCATCCAGCTCAACTTCACCATCATATACCCGCTTCACCTTCTCAGCACCACAGGTACCTTCTGTCTGCTTTGCTTTAGGGAGGAACCAGAGTCCTGATGGTCATATGTAATTACCTAAAAAGCTGAAAAAGTACCAAAATTTAAAAAAATGTTTCTCATTTATTTGATTTTAATGAAAGTTGTTAAACGGTCATTTTTTATATTCATTACATGTAAAGTGACATTTCAAGCCTTTGTTTTATTGTTGATCAGTATGACTTATATCTCACGAAATTCTGAATCTCAAATTATTAGAATATTTAGTTTTGAATTAAATGAAGTAATTGATTAATTACTTGAAGTGAATTGATATTCAAACTGTATCTAAACTAAAAATGCTTGAAATGGATCATTGTACATGTAATTAGAGGTGGGTAATCCAGGTCTAGGAAGTAAGATTCCATCCCAGGATTTAGCTCCAACTTTGTGTGTCTCTGCTGCAGCATATCTGCAGCAGAACCAACAAGGCAGTTGAAACAAAATCCTGGGGTGGATTTTTACGTCCTGGATATCCCACCTCTGCATGTACTGAATATAAAATGACAGTTTACCTTTTTGAATTAAATTCTGAACACAGCTAAACTTTTTCACCATTTTAATTACGTGCAGTGATTGTTTTACACATTGTGCTGCACTAAATCAATTTAAACTCTTTAATGAAACAAAGTTGTCCAGTGTTCTATACACACAGTGATGATTTTTGCTCAGGATATTGTATTGTGGTCTTATTTTGTGTTATAACAGTAAAATGTACTGCCCACCACTTTATTACCTGTATATTACATATTGTATGTCCTGTATATTGTTTTATGTTGTTTTTCTCTTCTCTCAGGGTTCCATTCCATACACCCAAGCTGCAGCCTCCACCTGTGACTTGTCTCTTTAAAAACACAAGCCCTCTTAAAGAGCACTCCTCTTCCTCAACTAATCCTGCACTCTCTTCACCAGTCAGTGAGCATCAGCCTCACACTTCCAAATCTGATCAAATTAAGAGTCTGAATACTGTGCAATTAATCTCAAATGTTGCTGATGAATTTGGCAGTAACACTTTAAAGAAAAAGAAGAAGAAAAAGAAGCGGCACCGTTCTGAAGAAGAAATCCCCGTCACTGAGCTTCCTGCCAAACCCCAGGAGGAGCTAGAGCTGAAAAGTGAAAAGAGGAAAGAAAAGAAACGGAGGAAGAGGAAAAGCGAAGAGGAGCTGAATGGTCTTGAGACTTGTAGAGAGGGGGTGCAGTCACATCTTGAGCAGTCAGCTCAAGATGAAGACTGGTGCCTTGGAGATACATGGAGGATTTGCAGTGATGTTAATGGAAGCACAGAAAGCCCCAAAAACACATCCAAACCTTCCACAGAGCCAAAAATGTTTCAGCCCAAGGCCCAGCCTGAGAGTCCGCCAACACCCCATCAGACTCTGTCATCACCTTCACCTGGACCAGCCCTGCAAGGCTCCATCTTGAAGAAGAAGAAGAAGAAAAAGAAGCTCAGAGAGGAGTTGGATGAGATAAAGGGCAAACCTGACATTTCTAAAAGGTTTGGTTTGATAATGTTTTGAATTCAAATTGAGATAATAAATAATAACAAACAAAATATTAAGTAATCTCATGGTTTTCCCCCCTTCATCAGCAGTGATACCAGTATAAAGAAGATGGCTCAGGTGGACACTGAGTTGGCAAATTGTGAATCAAAGAAGCAAGCCAAAAAGAGGAAAAGAGAAGAGGCAAAGCAGAGAGAAGCTGGGGAAACCCACGAAGACCCTGCTGAAGATGAGCAGTTCAGACAGATGAACCATATGGAGACAGAAAAGTGCAAAACTGCTACAGGTACCAGCATTAGCCCTACTTCCTGCGTTTATATTTAACTTTCATGTAGAATGCTCTATTTCTGATGCTGTATGTGAGATTTATTATTGATCATACTAGCATCTGTTGGTATGATACATATTTATTACTCATTTCTTTATTTTCTTCCAATGCTATTACCCTGTACTGCTCTGTGGCAACCAGGACCAGCTTCTGTGATAGTCTGGGACAGCCGGGTCCAGGATGGCTACAAACGTAGTAGGAGCTGTGCCGAATCTGAAGATACGCCCGAGGAAAGACCTCGTCCTGTCCCGATGTCCTGGGATGGAAGGAAGCGCTCTGATGTTGTCGAGGAGCTCCTTAAAAATGGCACAAATACAGCATATGGAACTGAAGGTGAGCTTGCGGAGGCATGTCTCAGAGGGTTGTTTATTGGGATTAAAGTTCACGTATAAGATTTAGTCCTTCAAGTAAGATTTGAGCTGTAAGATTTAGCTCAATTTAGTCCTTCAAATTTATTTTTTGCAGCCTCTCGACTCTTTCTGGTCAAGAGAACCAGCTTTTGTACCTGGCAGATTTGAATCTTGTTTGGTGTGACCACATCTTAATGATCAATGTGTGTAATTTTTATGTAAAACAATGTTTTTAAATAATTCAAACTTTTTAATTATAGTCATTCTCTGTAATTTAGTCCTCAGTTGGGAAGGAGAGCGCTCTGCCATCAGTCTGGATGCCATGAAGGATGCACAGTATTCTAAGCACAGCATGGTAACCGATGAATGGGATGAGGAGTTTGACAGTGGGAAGGTGAGTTGTATGTGATCTTCAGCTGTGGCATCAATGACTGCAATTGGTGCCAAGTAGTATTTACATAAATTATTGCAGTTATTGCCCATATATATTCCACATGTCACAGTATCAAATACTATTCAAGCTTGCTTTAATAAAGCTAATGAATCCACGCTTCTCTCTGTGCTGTCTCCCAAACTGAACACACTTTGTAATGGCTGGAGTGTTTCATTTTGCTCTGCTTCCCTCCAAATGATACCAAACACACTCTAATAGATTACCTTAGAGATTTCCATAAAGGAA
>BRDA01006062.1:20271-41109 GCA_036984385.1 Crenuchus spilurus | reverse complement strand
GTGTGTGTAGGAATGCACCTTTTTTTTTTTTTTTTTTGGGCTGAAACTGAACAAAATGAAACATGGCCAAATACTAAACACTTTTTTTCTCATTTCTATAAATTATTATAAAATTAGTAACTAAACTATTTCCCAAAATAAGTCTCGTGGTTAATCAGGAATGAATGTCTGTATTTTAACTGTATTTGGTTTAATAAAATGAGTTTAATGTATTATACTTTTATATTTGTATATGAAACAAATATTAGAAAAATAATAATATAATATATGAAGAAGCATGTATGTTGCATTATTACTAATATATACATTATTACATTAATACAGAGTCATGAAAATATCAAAAATTAATGATGTAAACCACATGGCTGTTTGTGTGTTTTGAGTGTCATTGGCTACAGATGATGAAACACTTCACATTTCTTCTGGTAGCTATGTGACGGCCCCTAACACTGCAGCTGTCTGAGCAAATACAACATAAGCTAACAAACACAAGCTAACACAACACAAGGTAACAAACACAAGCTAACACAAACACAACACAAGCTAAAACAAACGCAGCACAAGCTAACACAGATTCGACACAATCTAACACAGACACAAAGCTAAGCGGCTGTATTCTGGCTTCATCATAACAAGTACAGTTTAGTAAAGGTTGTGGTTGTAGTCTATTGTCTTCTACCATTTCACCACCAAACTAATTGTGCTAGTGAATCTGTGTTTTGTTAACTGGTGAGGAACTGGTGGTGAATGTCCAAAAACAGTGTCATTATAAACATCATAGAGATTATTCTGTCTTTTCACTATTTTGGCTGAACTCTGAAAGGGGACCAGTTAATCTTTATAAGGGAAGTGTCCGGAATGACCATTGAGCAAACACTATGAGCTAGGGTGACCAGATGTCCCGCTTTGTGCAAGACAGTCACGCATTTTCAATACTTTTCACGCGTCCTTCAAATTGATACGTTGTCCCGCATTGTTATTGATAGTCAGACTCCAGTTTTCAAAATGCGTGTTTTATAATCTGGCCTTTCTCAGATGGCTGTGTGGGGAAAGCAGTGAGGGCTGTCATCAGGGGATGGGCGGGCTGTTTGATCTGCAAAACGTACCATTGCATTTAGCCAACGTGAGTAACACGGAGTACAGTATACAGTTTCAGAGTCATCTGCCAGTTTTCTCTACTACAGTAGACAAATGTACAGTACTCTGTGAAAGTATTCATTCCCCTTTAACTTTTCCACACGTTACAACTACAAACTTAAGTGTATTTTTTAGGATTTAGTGTAGTAGGCCAATGCAAAGTAGCAAGTAATTGTGAACTGGGAGGAATTTATAGATATTTTTCCACAATTATGAAATATATACAAATCTGGAAAGTGTATTGTGCATTACTATTCAGCCCTCTGTACTCTGATACCCCTAAATAAAATTCAGTGTCACCCGTTTGCAAGGGACTGTACATACATCTTGGCATATGAGAAGTAAATGACTTTAAAGGAGAACTCTGGTGTGAAATGGGCTTTGGGTGTAGTGAAACATGATAAGTACGAACTTAAGTAGCCCACCTCTGTTCACTACCAGCATTACAAAATACAGGGGTTTTAGCCAGTGCTCCCAACAGGCCAACAATGCTAGCGATTGGGGCATAGCTTTTGTACTTATGTTTTACTACACTCCAAGTCTAACACCTTAGTCTTAATGATAAATGTATTGAGAATAAATATTGTAAATAACACTTTCCTCCTGTTTTTAATTATGTTTAGGAAAGAAGCATCAAAATCTGATGAAAAGACAAACATAATACCATCTCTTGCAGTGTGACGAAAAGCAAAACAATAATTTTGAGTATATGTATGTATAAATGCTCTCAACTCACCCCAAATTTGACCTACTACACAGTAAATCTGCCAGTGTTAAATCAACACTATTAGAGTTAAATTAACACTGAGGGTGTCAAAATGTAACTGCTGTACACTGAGGGTGTACAGTAACTGCTCAATCTGCTCAATCAAATGAATAAGATAAACATGCAGTGAAGAACATTTGTATTTAAATTGTGTGAAACTGACACCAATAAATCCATCATTCCTGCTATTTACTTACTTAGAAGTATTTTTTTCTCAGTAGCATAGTTGCTGTGAAGTGTGGAGAATAGTTTTGCGATATTGCTTAATCACAGTTTTGAGATCACCATTATCATTCATTTACCGCAGCTGAAAGGTGCTGGAAAAACTTGAAAATGGGCGTTGAAAGTGCTTGAAAAGTGCTTGAATTTTACCTTGTTAAAGGTGTACGAACCCTGTCTTTGTCCCACATCCGGTGAATTGGAATCTGGTCACCCTACTATGTGGTTGTTCCAAGGTGGTAGGTAGGTGGTCATAATATTTTGATATTACTTTGTAACCATTGCTGATTTTTCTTTACCTGTCAGACAAAATGTTGATTTCTCTTCTGTTGCAATTTTTACATTTGATCATTTCCAAGTCAGGCTTAGTATAGTGTTCTATAGTAGTAATAACATGCATAATAATACTGGATTTTTATTGGAATTTAATGAACCAGTTCCATTATCACTTCCCCAAACCAAAAACTAATGTGCCTCCCAGACCTTTACCATGTAATAATAATATGGCAAGAGCCTCCAGTCCTCCTGTTTCAACAGCATGCCATTCTTTTGGCCTTACTTTATACAGCCACAAGCAGAGACATGTTTCCATACATCTGAGTTGTAGACAGCTTTATAGTTTATTTGAGAAGCATATGGCAGCAACAAGGTTTAGTGAAGCAGATGCAAGTCACAAGTACCATCTTATACTCTTTATAGCCTACTTCTTTTGGAAATTAGCCCACTGAAGGAAGTTAGATTAAATAAGTGACTGAATTGTGGAACATTTTAGTTGGTGAAATTCCAGTAAATATAGTCAGATCTAGTGTGAGGATTTTAAATAAAGCTACAAATTCAAATGAGGTGAATAAAAAATAAACTGAAGTGTCCACATGTGGTTTTACTCTAGTGCTTCTTTCTTCCTGCCCCCCCCCCTCTCTTTCTATTTATCTCTCTTTCTATTTATCTCTCTGTCTATTTATCTCTATCTTTCCTACCCCAATCTCTCCTTAAATCAAATCAGATATGCTTTATTGGTCAGAGCATTAGACCCGTGTTGCTAAAGCTATACAATACATGTAAATATTGAACAAACTTAACAAGATGGCGAATAAAATAATTCATAAAGATGATTAGTTTAAACAAAGCTACGTGTGTATATTGTGTGAACAGTCACATATTCTCTCTCTGTCTCTCTCGGTTGTGGGTGTGTATGTGGGTGTATGTGTAACTGAACACCGCTGAGCTCTCAGGGATCAGTTTAAACGGCCTTCACGCGCAGGCTGTGAACGTGTCATCCCGGCAGTATCGTTTTGGCCCAGCCCGGCGCTCGACTTTCTGCGAAGCACATGATTGGTCCATGAGTTCCTAATCGCGCATACCTATTGGTCAGTGAGCCCTGGCGTAGCAACGCGATTAGTCCCTGTGAGGTGACGTAAATGCACGAAGTTACGCCCTCGAGCGCGGACGACAATCTTTCCTCGGCAGCTCTCCGCCCGGTGTCGTGTTAGTTAAAGCGGCGAATTTAGTGTCCGAAAGTTGTGCTAGAAGTTCAGAAGTGACCGTCCTTTTGTCCGTTTGGTGATTACTTTCAGTCGGAAGACTACCAAAGAAAGCGCGATGGTGCTGAAATCGGAGGACGGTGTCGGTAAGTCAGTACTGTCAGAGCTGTTTACCTCAGACGGCCCGCAAATCTCTAAGTGTTTTTATGTAAAAACTAGTCAAAATTTTCTCAAACACATGGAGATTTAGCAGACGCCAGCTGAAGGACTGAATCTTTCTCCATTTTCTTCATAAACTCTTTTAAACAGACCGGAAAGCCCAGCTCGAGTAGGCTAACATGGCTGAGCACAACTTGTTTACATTGTCTACTCGCTGTTTGTGGTTATTTATCTTACAGGAATATTTAACATTTTAAATCTTTTCAGACTGTAGATTCACAAACTTACTAAACGTGTATTTGTTTGGCTTTCAGTAAATTCTCAAAAAATAAAGTGTAAATCATATATAGAGGACATATTTTAAACGTTATTAAAGGTTTGACTTAAGCGAAATAACCAATTTCTGATTATCTTCTCTTTGTGTGATAACTCTTCACAACTCTGGCTAAGTTAATAATTCAACAAGTGTTTTGTTGTTGTTGTTGTAGTTGCTTATTGGACATTCTGCCTTGTCAATGTAAATAATTCAGTATACTAAATGTAATACAGTACAGAGCTTGTATTGTAACCATAGCACTCAGGCATAGAAAGGTTTCACAGGTGTTATAATGGTGGTGTTATGCCTCTGAACTTCACTGAACTACTGCCTGCCACTGAAATCCTGTCTCAGACTGAGGTTTAAGTGTTACAGTTTCAGTTTTTTTTCATTTAACAGAAACCTTTCTTTGGCTTGTGTTTAGCATTTTGTATTTTCTCTCTGGAGTTGTTCTCCATGAATGTTAAATCAACCTCATTACGTCTAACTGCTATGTCTGTCATCCTATACATGTATATTTTACTATTCATAAAAACATTTACCATCAATTCATTCATACCCATCAGGATTATCATGTAAGTGCAACAGAGGTTTAATATTTCAAAAAAAAAAAGGTATACTTGTTTATGTAATGAAGTAGAAACATTTTTTTATCTTAATATGCATTTTTCTGTTTACTTTTTATTTAATGCTGTTTATTGAAAAAATGTTAGTTTGCCATTGAAGCAAATTATTATTTAAATTTATTTTAGGCTATTTTTTTCTGATTACATACTTAAGCTCATTTGTGTATAGATCAGTTGTAAACTTTAGAGACTGTGAAAGATTGCATGAATTTTGCATTGTTGATTGATATTGCAATAATTCTTGTTGCACACTTAATAACAAGTATAACGGTCTATGTGTTGGTCTGGTTAAAGCTGCACTGTGGGTTTTTTGGTTAAAACTGAAAGTAGCATTAATGAGCCAGGATATATTAAATGTACTTCTATTCTGTGAGTCTCACTGGGAAGCCTAAATATCATTTCAAAAGTCATAGCAGTCAGGTCAGACTTGGCAGGAGTTTTATCCACCATCATGTTTTTATGTATTTAAACTCAAAAACAAGGGTCAGCTCAAAATGTCAATACAATATTACCCTGAAAAGGATGACGTGACATTAGTAGATAATTCAGCACCATTTGATATAAATTTACCATGTGAATAACTAAGCAGTGAAATCAGCTCACAGTGCATACAGATCAGAACTAAAGCACAAACAATAACAGCAAGTTTTTTGTGTGCTGAAGGCTTCAAATTCCAAACTACACACTGGATTAGATAAAACCTTTCTCCCCTTCTTAACAGTCAGTACAGTTAGTGCAGTTTCCTTCTTCTCTGAACATCTTAGTAGAGTCAATATGGTCTTTATTCTCTAAAATGTAATGGGGAGCATGCTGGCCAGCCAGTAATCAAGAGCAGTATGAAGTTGCATTTTAACTGTGTCGCCTCAAATCAGATAAGAATGGAGTCTCGGAAGCTGCACCTTTCTCCAGCCAGTTTGTGTAGAGCTGGTAACTGTGTGCTACTTGTGTAATAAGCATTTCCTCTGATAAACATTAGCCAACAGTGTGTTTTTGTTTTAATACATGTTGTACAGGCTTTTTGCTTTGGACACAGGACACAATAAGATCAATGAGAATCTTGTATTCTAGTGTAGAAGATCTTGGAAAGTAGTGGAGCTAGTGATATCCGTTTAGTAGTGTGATAACCTGTAGCCATGTCATGAATTAGGAACAAAAAAACCACTGGCCAGTTGAGTATTATGAATTTTTTATATGTTTTTAGTTCACATTCAAAACACTTTGGCTCATGTAATGTTGGTTAAATAACTATAGTTTGTGTTGTAAGGTTTGACTGGTACTGAATCTTTATGGCCAATACTGATACCAATTATTAGTAATCAAGCCTCAAACCCCATGCCTTATGTTATGCCAGCTTGACATGCACCTTTCCAGAAATGTAACTGTGTTATGTCAGTGCAGACTGCAACTACTGATTGGTCGGCTTGGTATCATCTGACTTCGCCACCATTTTTAAAATCAGTTGTATGAACACGGATCAAGTTGAGGGGAGATTAACTAAGGAATTTAGTGAAGTTGAACATTTGTACGACTCCTCTTCAGCACACTAGTCAACACGATGGCATAGACACCCCAATGCCAACCACTGTTCTTGGAGGGTAATTGCAGAGCAGTGCAGTCACCAGTGCACAAGTATAGCAATTCACAATGGCATAGCCCATGTAGACTACAGTGTAGACCCTGCGTTGATTCAGAATACAAGCATAAATTGGCTTTAGAGATTGTAATAACACTGAAAAGTATATTTGTCTGAATTTACTCAAAACATCTACATTTTTGCCAGTTTTTAGCATATTTGGATGACATACATATATATAGATGACAATCAATGCTTTCATGGTTCAAGTGACAATTCTGAAAAATGCTAAATATGTTATCAGAGCCAACATTGGGTCAACCCTATGTATGTTGACAAAGTATGGGTAAGAAACTCCAAATGAGTTTATGTAGAAGGGGAGATACTTTATTGTGATTATATTGTTCTGTACAGTCTTCTTTCAGGGGTGGAAAAACCATCCTTTTCCGTTATTGTCATGGTCTGTTAATTAAGATTGAAACAAGCTGAAAAATGTAAAACATGCCGACTTGAAGCTGTCATTACAGAAAGCAAATTGAACTCAAATGTAATTTAATATATATAATCACATTGTAAGAATGATTTTTTTCGACTTCTAAAACCATTTATTTAACATGGATATCAAAGTAATATACAGAAGTAGCTACAATGTATTACATAACATTGAACACATGAAAGAATAATAGGTGGTATAAAAAATTATTGGATTACTAGTGAAGGGCAACTCGTGCTTCCTTTCATCAGACTACTTAAGAAGATTCTGTGTGCAGGGTCAGGTTTTGCAGCCGTTAGTTTAGCAGGCCAACAGGTTTATAATGAGAGTTTCCATTGTGTAAGAGAAAGAAAAGACAGCCATGATGAAGTTATGACTCAGATTACCGTGCAGAAGTGGCTGGGTGTAGACAGTTCAGACAGTATATGATTCAGACAGTTCATGCTCCGTCAGTGCAGAGGTTAGGTCGCATACTGTGTTCAACAGTTTGAGCATACAGAGGTCAAATATTAGTAATGTTTGTAGACACAGAGTTGTTTTCTGCTCGTTTGTGATATTCCTTCCCTATTCATTCACTTCATTGTTTTCCCTAACAAAAATTGTGCTTTTAACTTTAGACATTACAGAACATCAGGGGAGCAAAACATTTGGTATAATGTACAAATAATAATAAAACATATATATTAAAATAAAACACTGTCCACATGATCCCTAAAGACTTGTGCAGATAAGCCAGCATAGATCTATAGTCTTTACAGACAGCTGAGTGTGTGCTGGCTAATAAAACACAAACCTCTGTAAAACAGAAAATAAAGAATGCAATATTCCCCTCATAAACTTTTAGACCCCAACAAATATAACTAATGTAAATTGGCATTTTAAATAACCCTATTATTAATAACCTATTATTAATTTCCATTAGTGCCCCTATGGGATTTTCACTTTTATTGTAGCACTTGTTAGTTTTCTGCTTAGATGACTCTTAAACACTACCACATTCTTATGTAGGAGATTATTTTGAGTGTTTTAGTTAAAATAGAGAAAATTTTGAGAATCTACTCAAGTGTTTACACTTTTAGATTCCTGTTTTATTACATTGAAGCAGGCAGATTGGCTTGACTGCTGAGAGATATTTTCCAACCTGCACAGCGTGAACCTCCATCTCTCTCTTTACTTTTGTATACATCCTCCTTTTTTCACCCAAAAATCCAGCTGACTCGCTGCCATTCTTCTCAATGAAGCCTACGACAGGCAGCTGCAAGTCCTAACTCAACCTGTTGCTTCAACAAGCCAAACTTACTGATCCGGACTTGCTGACAAGAAAAAAACACCCAACACTGATGTCAGCCCCTATCAAAAGATTTCTGAATCTGCGATTTGATATTTATTCATGCACCCCTCTGATAGACAAAGAAACAAGGCCACGTTGTGGTTTCTAGGAACACCATTCGCTCATCATTTGTTTGAGAAGGAGAAAGCAGCCAACAGTGACAAGATGGACATTTTTTCTCAGTTTTTTTAAAAGCCAGTTCTTCTCTATAGCTATAGATGTCCTAAGTGAGTAACACAGCCTTACGATGTAAATATATTTCACATCACAAGTTAGCAGAAGATTGACATGTATTATAATGCATTTAGCTTTCACACAGCATGTGGGTGAGCTTGGCTGTGTTGAAGGTGGGTGAGGGTGAGAGCGTTAACACTTGTGCTCGTAACAGAGCCGACTGTTGAGGGGAACAGGAGGGTGTGCAGGCCAGCTGTCCACAGTGTCATGAGACATGAACAAGTCTAGGATAATAACACTTTTCAAAGATGTGATAATAGTATGTAATTTTTAATGAAATTGGCCATTTTATCTGTTTCTTTTGATTCTGATGTTTTGCCACCTGACACCTCTTTTCACAGACATGTTTTTGTGTTGTATAACAGTGCTGTAAATGATCTGGGCTGAGTTGCTATGGAATGCCCCTAACAGCCAAACGTATATGTAGTACTGTGACACTGAAAAGAGAAGAGAAAATTAATGATCAACGTTTTGGTAAGCCGGCTCAGGGTTTAGTATTGACTGTAAAGAAGCAGGATGTTGTGCAGGCTGCTTTCCCACACACAGGGTGTGGACTTTGGTCTCTCGCCCTACGTAGCTCTGAATGAAATCCTCAACAGGAAGCAACAACTCTCTCTTAACCCAGGCCAGGAATTGCTGTCCCGCAACCTCTTGAAGGCTATGTAACGCAGCAGGGGGTCATGGAGGATGGGCGGCAGTTATTCACTGTCAATGAAGATATGTCACGTTCATGAGATGTGTGTATTTGTGCAGCTCAGCTCATTTCCTGTCTACATATGACTGATGTGTACACGCTCTACTGTGATTATTCTGTTCACATGACCTCTACATGTGGCTTCCTCTGCTTGGGTTGCACTAGCGTGGGTGAAGGTCGTATCGGATGTGTGTAGGCTTTTTTTTCCAATTAAGCTTAGTAGAACATATTAATCTATGTAGAGCTTAAATGTAGACCCCATATGAGATAAATGATTGTGAAGTTAAACACATTTTCATAAATTAATCCAACATATTCTCTTCCCCTGAACATTTCAGCTTAAGCATTTGCAAGCGCTAAGAAACAAAATGTTAAAAAATGGTAATGAATCTCTTTTTTGGTTCCTATTCATGTTTTGAAAACCTAAACCAGTTTGGGTAATGAATATAGCTGTATTTAACTGTACAGATATCATTCTTACAGATGTAAAACCCAACCAAAAAAGGTGGAACAGAACAATTTCAAATTTGTATCATGCGTTATACCCCAGATTGTCACACTTCAGCCTCGGCCATGTCCCTAGCCATGCCCTCTTCTCTGTCTTGTTTATGATTTACACCTGTCTCCTGTGATCTTTCATCCAGCGTGTCCACTTCCCTAGTGATTACACTTCCTATTTAACCTTCCCTCATGTATTCTGTCTTGTTGCTCCTTGTATGTATATGCTGGATGTAACCTCTCTGTCTGTCAGTAGCTGTCTTGTCACAAACCTTATTTAATAAATACCTATCATGTGGATCCCTTGTCTTCCTTCCTTCTCCTCAACCCCCTCCGTGTTACACAGAGACTAGAAATATTCTTTACTGATTGGTATAACAGTTCAACATCAGTGCTTATGAAACACTGAATGGTAACCATAACAATCTTAGTAAATGTCCATTGACTAACAACCTGTCAGCTACTGCATCAGCAGTCAATAACATACAAAAATTGACTATTTTATGATAAACACTTCTTTTTAAATTTACATGTTTCAATCAATCCATCCATCCATTATTCCACCCACTTAATCCTTTTCAGGGTCGCGGTTAGTCTCCTACCCCCTCACTGGGCGCAGGGCAGGGCATTATACTATCCCAACTAAGCCCAGGACAGAGCGCCAATCCATCACTGGGCACACACACAGACAATTTAAAGTAGCCAATCCACCTGACCTCCATGTTTTTGGACTGTGAGAGGAAACCGGAGACATGTTTCAATCCATTGATTTCATATAATGGGACACCTTAGTGTCCATTATCCCTTAACTCAATAGGTGTTATCTTACACTTGGTTTCTTAAAGGGGTGTAAATCACAAGTTTCATCATGATGTGATCTATATTGATTCTTTAAGCCAGTGACTTTTGATTAGAGCTGGGCGATATGGCCAAAAATGTTATCACAATAAATTTTTCTATATTGATCAATCTCGATAATTATGATATTAAATTTTCTAACTGTCATAGTTTTAAACAACATCTTTCTAAAAACATCAGACTAAATACATGAAATGTTACTGTTTAAAATATTAAATTGTTTATTGTCAGAACATAATATTGTAGCGTCCGGCTGGACGTGTTGAAAGGATGGATGAGAAAGACGTTTACAGTCGTCGCTTTATTGCTGAAACTTACAATGAATGCTGTTGGCCACAGCCACTCAAAAAGAACAGGCTAGAGAGCCAAGCTAATAGGCTAATGCTAGCACTCGGGCTGACACACGCACACACACACACTGAGCCCCCCCGTTCTCCTTCTCTCACAAACAGACGAGCACACAGCGACTTCGTGCTCTCTCACCCGGCCCCACGACGCTCTCCCCCAATCACAGCTTGTCTAAACACAACAGTGCATTTTGGCGGGGCTGGTGAGGAGGAGCTAACAAGCAGCAGTATTAGACTTCAGAACTTCCTGTCAAGCTGCTTAGTTGTGAAATATAAACAAACGTTAATGTTTATCAAATTCTATTGTCCCGGCTTATCATCGTCATCGAGGGAAAAAAATTATCGTGAAAAAAAAAATCGATATCGTTTTATCGCCCAGCACTGCTTTTGATACCTCAGAATTTCCCTTTCGATCCGTACTTGGATCCGCCCTTGATATGAAATAAATAATAAATTTCCAGACAGTCTGTTACACTTCTATGAAGTCATATACGTAAATACAATATAAACTGAACATTTTATTAGTAAAGAGTCATAAAGAGTAAACAACCATACATAGGAGTGTACAGAGAGGAATGTGGTTCATGTTGGATCAGGAGTGAAAATGAACCCTCATGCATTGATGTTTATGCATCAGCTTGATGCTGTGGGTCGTTTATTTCTTTGATTAGTGGAGTAGTGAACTGTTACATCCCTAGATCTTTTATTTAAGGTCAGCCTTTCCCTTGCACACTCACTCCTGTGCTAATTTTCCACAAAGTTGGATCTTTCTTCCTATAAGTAAATTAAAGTTCATTCTCAACAACAGCTCTAAACTGGCCCTGTGTGTGTGATGTTATATTTATACTGATCCTCAGGGCTTTCCTCTGGTCACACACGCTGCAGGATGTTTATACTGCAGATCCCTGACTGTGTTTGCTTAGTGAAGGCCCCGTCTGACCAGCCTCCCCTTCACACGTTTACTGGCCTTTAGAATTGGTGTCAACTTTGTGACATACAAACACATTCACATGCACTTCATTAACATACACTGCTTCTCTAATCTCATATTGATGTGGAAGTGACTGAATTGACTACTTTTTTGTTAGGATTCATGCCACAGAGCGTTATAATTCTTTGATGCAGTTTGCAGAAATGACTACCACATGACTAAGAACTGTGTCATCTTACTTTGTAAGTCATGTTGAAGTCAGCAAGAATGTGTAGTTTTGTGTCCTAGACACACATGAGTAGTGGACTGAGTAATTCAGGCCTGTTTAGTTCACCTTTGGGATTTTGTGGTCCAGCAAAGTAATGCACTGTTATTTATTGATGAGTCTCATATCAAACCTCTTTGTATTTGCATTTGTGAGTGAGAGAAAGTGAGACTTGGAAAAAATGGCTAGAGGAATGGTTTCAGGACCTCTTGTGACTCAGACTTGACGTTATTTTGTCTTTAGTCATTTAGTTACTGGATGAGTCAGCATTGTGATCACACACAGATGCAATGATGGGTCAGAGACATCTATGGCATGCAAGGCTTTTGAGGTGCTCCCGGTCTGCAGTGGAACCTGACATTTGCCTTCAGATTCCTCAGATCTGTGTGATCATCTGTGGGATGTGCTGGATCAACCAGCCTACTCCTTAGACTACCTCACAACTTACAGGACTTAAACGTCTTAGTGTTATACTACAGGACACTTTCAGAGGTCTTGTAGAGTCTGAGCTGGAAGGACCAACAGCATCAAGTCAAAGTCTTCTTTATTCTCTCTCTAAAAAAAAAAGAGGACATTTGTTAAGTCAAAGTGCAGCACATTTAACACAGGCATATAAATAGGCACCCCTTCCCCAATAAAAACAATAAGATAAATAAAACAATACAAAGGAAAACAGTGTTGCTAAAATAAGCAATACAATTCATTCTCTTGTGTTTTCCATCAAAAAATGTAATAGCGGAGTAGTTGCTGAGTTGAAACCTGCTATATAAGGGGTGGGTAGTATCTCTAAGTATCTGTAAGTAAGATCTGACCAAAGCTGAGTGACTGACGTCTGACTGCATCCAAAAATGTTATAAAATAAAATTTAATTTTATTGTAAGGCATATTAGTATATTGGTCATGTTTTATCTCATCAGTGTACACTATCGCTCAGAAGTTTGGGGTCACCCAGAATTTTCTACGCACATTTAGTTCAAAAGAAATGTAGTTTTTCGAGCCTTTTCAGTATTCCACAAGTGCTGCTGCTCTAGATACCCAATCTTTTCTCATAGAAAGCTGAAGTAGGACAGTGTCAGTGCTTTTTAGTGCAGTTTTGATGTCTCCAACAAGTTGTTGACGGTGAGATTATAGGCTTTAGTACAGCTAAGTTTAGCACGTTTTGTGCAATACATCATGGCACATAGGAATATTGGGGAAGCGGTGGAATAGGAGATATTAGTCCATAAACAAACTCAATGAGCACCATTAAACAATAGAATAGAAGATATGGGCAAGCATTTTACAACTCGAGTGTCTGAAAAAGAAGTGAAATAAGTGTCATAGCAGTAATGCTAGCTCAATGTACATATCCTAAATATTCCTAGAGTGAGGCTGACTACATGGTACAAAATGTGGGAAGGAAGAAGAGGGACAGTGATTGGCCACTGGGTGGAGCCTCCTTGTTAATGACAGAAGAGCCTCAGGAACAGAGAGGGCGGGAGTAGAGGAGAGGAACGGAGAGAGGGATGTATCCAGATGGACTGAGGCAGTGTGCTAGCTGTGGGCTGATAAGTGACAGTTCTGTGGTACTCTCAGTTCTTCTCTCTGTTCCCTTCTCTGGTGTAGAGGTGTTCACTCATTTTCTCCAGCATGCTGACCACTGGAACAGCACATTTCCTCTGGACTAGCTTACAGACTGTGGCATGTAATTCTGCTTCTCATCACTGTGACACAATGTATTGGTAGTTTTATAACAAGATCAGGATTTGCTGGAGGAGCAAAAACAGGTCAGTTATGTTGTTTGTTTGCATTGACTACACAGGTACTTCTGACCTTTCCATGTGCATGCTAGTTATTTAACTTCCAGATTTTATAAATGAGATTTGTGAAGTAGATGTGCAGCACCTCATATCTGTTTTCAGTGTTGGTAATGTGACATTGATCTCAGCATAGTCTTTATTCTTTTGCTTAACTTGTGATGCCAGGACTGCTGTTGCCATTCATGTCTTGGCTGAACTCTATACACTCAGAGATATGTGGCTCAAGTTGATATGTCTGTGATGTATTTCTACTCCGTAGAGTCAAATTCGGATAATAAAATGAGAAACGTCATGCTGGCAAGGCTGCAGGTTTATAGCTAGGCTGTAAAGTGAGGCTCGCTGTAACTCTGTGGCCTGAAGTCATTATGTGCCACATGCTTGTTATTTACATAGTGAACCGTGAATCCTGGTGCATACTGGGGGATTGTTAGAGGTTGTAGTAACTTGGTGAATGAAAGTTAGTGAAGTGCAGTTAGATTGATTTCTTTTATGTAGTGTTACAATTACTGCTGTGCGATAAAACAATAAAAAAATTTTCACAATAATTTTTCCCTCAATGACGATGATAACCCGGGACAGTAGAATTCGATAAGCATTAATGTTCGTTTACATTTCACGTCTAAGCAGCTTGACAGTGAGTTCAGAAGTCTGATACTGCTGCTTGTTAGCTCCTCCTCACCATCGCCGCCAAAATGCACTGTTGTGTTTACGTCAAGTGTGTGATTGGGGGAGAGCGTAGTGCGGCCGGACGAGAGATTGCAAAGTCGCTGTGTGTGTCTGCCCGGGTGCTAGCATTAGCCTGTTAGCTTGGCTCTCTAGCTTGTTGTTATTTTGGCTTGGCTGTGGACGACAGCAATCATTGTGAGTTTCAACAATAAAGTGACGACTGTAAACATTTTTCTCGTCCATCCTTTCAACACATCCAGCCGGACGCTACGATATTATGTTCTGGCAATAAACAATAAAAATTTTTTAATAGCAACATTTCATGTATTTAGTCTGATGTTTTCAGAAAAATGTTGTATAAAACTATGACAGTGTTAGAAATTTTAATATTGTGATAATTATCGAGATTGATCAATATAGAAAAATATATTGTGATAAAATCTTTGGCCATGTCGCCCAGCTCTAGTTACAGTGCTGATGTGCTTTCATTTATTTATCAACAATATTAACATTTCAGTGTCAACTTTGGACATGTTGCCATTTTATTTACTATCCACCATGATCAGTGAACTTATGTGTCTTCTGGTTGTTTTTTTCTGTAATGTCTTTAATGCCTTTAAAACATTTTAGGCATGCTTCAC
This sequence comes from Crenuchus spilurus, assembly GCA_036984385.1. NCBI lineage: Eukaryota > Metazoa > Chordata > Actinopteri > Characiformes > Crenuchidae > Crenuchus > Crenuchus spilurus. The sequence continues at coordinate 26,076 of BRDA01006062.1, read as the reverse complement.
ATTAAACAACTCTGACTGACTTTGTTTACATCTTAATGAAGTTCACATCTCAATGAATCTTTCTGAAAAATCCGAGGAATTTCCATTTAATGTTCTTAGGAATAGTTTCCCAGACATGGATTAAGCTTAGGCCTGGACTACACAGCATATTGAGGAGAGTTATAGAAGTTATTTTCCTGTCTGGGAAACCCATCCATAGACTTGAAATAATGAATGAAAGAAAAGAATGGAGATATGTATTATACTCAGGCATTCACTATATTGTATAAATTGAATAATGTGGCTGAAGCCTATGTGGGTGCTGATTTGATCTGGCCTGTGATCTGCTTGTGTGTTCCTCTGCCAGTCGGGCCCACACTTCCCCTGTCCAACACTGAGCTCTGTCATCCATTGCTGGTCAGGTTAAGCCCCCTGTGGCCCCCACTCTGTTAAAGACAGTCCTGTCTTGCTTTACATCCCCTTCTTACATGAGCTGGACTGTGTCACTTAGGGTCTCGAAGGGTGTGGTATTACTCTTGTGTGCCGGGTCAGTCCAAGTTCAAGCGGTCAGAGGTGAGAGCTGTTTAGAGTCCCACATCATGATTGACGACAAGGTCTCTCATCAAGGTAACAGCAGGACTTGAGATGCAGAACAGGCCGAGTGGGTGTTCTTGAAGATTTGAAGAGACTGAATGTTCCCTTTGTTGTTTTCTGATGAACTGAAAGCTTCACAATAGTCCTGTCACTTCTGTGTTGTGCACTTGTATTCCAGCATTTTTCAGTCACTGGCCTGAGACGACTGAAGGGATAGGATGAGGATGGTCATACAGATGAGAGCTTTTTGACATTTCCTGTCTCTAAGCTCCCTGGCTTCAGGAGGAACACTCTAAAATGGGCCAGATCAGGGCAGATCCTTGACTTGGTTGGGACTCCAATTTCCTGATTTTTTTTTTTCTTTTTTCAGAGATTTCTCTAGTGGTCTGGATGGAAATGAGGTGTCTGCTAACAGTCCTGCCCAGATGGAAAGCAGGCTGGGTCTTGAAGGACTTCAGCACATGGGGAGCTTGTCTCTAATTGAACCTCTCCCAAACTGGCACTTGCTTTCTCTTACTGTAGATGCGTCTGAGGCACCCTACCGTCTAAAATTATGGCAGAGTGGCTTTGAAATGTGCCGTCTGCTTTGGCAGGACCTTACAATGACTCATTGAAGATGTGAGACAATTATTGATTTGTTTATTGTGGATGGGTCACAGTTCAGCATTTCACTAAACAGGGGCCAGTCAGATTGTGAGCATATCATGTGTCATTTTCTTAGTTATACTACATGCTGATATCAGTATGAAATGATATCAAGCGGGAGAATTACACTGTACAAAATAATTTAAAAAGAATTAGGTCTGTTGTGACTCCGCATACACTTTTACCCTGAACAGCTCTTTTTGTTTTTTAGTGTCAGTCAGTTGTTTGCTTTCACTGTAATGAAAGCAGCATAAGGAGGCATTCGCACAATGCATTTTAATTGTGAGGTTTTGCTGCATGATCTTAAGCTAAGTTCACACCAGTAGTGGTGTGGCATGTGTGGTACGCTGGAACCTTTTCGTGACATTTCACACTGGATGTACACACCAGAAGCTCTTTCTGTTTGCCAGTGATGGCTAAGTTAATACAGTTACAAATGTCTTTATTATATGTATCATGAAGTTCTTTGTACTTTTTCACTTTGGCAATCATCATTTTGCTCATTCTTCTCTCAAATGACATTTCCAATTTTGACTGGCTGACTTGTCAATGATTGGTCTAGTTAGCTGTTCTGTATCAGGCCATTGATCTATTTGTACAAGGTCAGGGTTTGCACTCTTGCAGTGCTGCTGCAATTTAAATTATAGCTGATTGTTGAAGTGTTTATTTTTACACATTTCCAGGCTAATCTGATTAGTAGAGGAGTGTATTGCGGTATGTGGCACGGTTACTGCTTTTGGTGTGAAATGGGCTTTAGGGTGCAGGCTAGTGTATTTGACTGACAAGTAGGTAAACATGAATGCAAATGATGTAGTCAGTCAACAAATCTTTTGAATGTGACTTAAATAATCATTAATATGAAATATGAAAAGCACATCTAACTTCTCCATCTTGGATGAGTGACTGAAAGGAACACATCCTCAATATTAATTGGTCAGCTGTGGATGATAACCAAACAGAAAGCTAAGTGTTATAAAGATAAAGGAGCATTCTTTACCATGTATAGTTATTATAGTTATAGCAGCTTTGGCCTGGTAGTTGGGGATTTCGTCTTGTGACTGTAAGGTTGCCGGTTCGATCCCCGGGCAGGTCATGACTGAAGTACCCTTGAGCAAGGCACATAACCCCCAACTGTAAGTCGCTCTGGATAAGAGCATCTGCTAAATGCTTCAAATGTAAATGTATAGTTATTGTGTTTAAATGGGGGAACTAACAACTTGTGCTGCACAACATTTCTCCAGTTAGGAAAACATAATTGCATTAACAAGTCTGTAGGTTATTCTAATGGTCTATTTAATGGTAAGGGTGGGTTGCTAAGGTTGTGAGGAGAGGTGCTTGATGCTGACGAATAATATATTAGCATACGTTTTTACCGAATCTGATAAATGTATACCCTGTGAAAGTCTGATGTACATCCTTTCACGTCAGTCATTTGTGTAGATGGGTGAAGATCCTATGTCCTGTGTACTTTTGTAAACAATCGGTTTTGCCAAGTAATCAATACCTGCTGATCTTGGATGGCAGGGCTAACTTTACACTGTGCAACGTTTATTGTGGCTGCTTGAAACGTACTTGAAACTACATTGATTTTGAATTTCATAATGTAAAGTTGCTTGAAAATAGGCTGCATGCAACTCGGCATGCAACTAGATGCATGAAAGTCTCACTTTGTAAAGCCAGTCTTGAATATGCAGGAGAACTAGTTCTTTGGAATTCTGCATATTCACTCTCGGCCTGAAGAAAATCAAAGCGAGACGCCTTACTGTACAGGAAAGAAGCTTTCATTTACTTGTTAAATAAACTGTTCTGTGTATGTAGTAGGTACGTTGACCAAAAACATAAGACCAAAGCCATCAAAGGGAATTGACGGTCGTGCATGTGAGTTAATCATCCAGTGTTGTAGCATCACAGAGCAATGAATATAAGGAAGCTTTCTGTGGGAGTCCTGCCATGTAATCCTGCCAAAAATTGAGTTTAGATTCTTGCTGATTCTTGAATTTTATTCACGCTATATTGTGTAGCATGTAATACAGCATGAGGTTGAGATCACATTATCAGATGTTGGATCAGAGTTCACTTTAAATACAGTTTAAAGACCTACAGTATATCAGATGCCCGTTTGATGCTCACTTGTGTGGTTGACTGACACTCTGGCTTCTGATTGCAGTGGATGTTCATTGTGGTTACAACAACAGAATAGTTGATATCTGTAAAGAGACAGAAGGCAAAATGACAGACTGTTACGTGTTTTGTTTTGTTGGGGCTTTCCATCATCAAAACACATGAATACAGCAGAAATTTGTCATTTACTAGAACTGATGTGTTACATCCTCCTTTCAAAGGCAAAACAGAATAACCGAGAATGCCATAAACAGTGACACTAAAACATACTCTTGTCATTCAGTCTTACACACCTTTAGAGTACGTTTTATGTGAACCATCTCTGGGTATTTTTGATGCTGTAGTTATTTTCAAAGTAAGAAAGGTTAACTTCTGCATTCCTTAAGGAAACCTGTCGTGACATGTTGGCCTCTAACCTTTTAACGTACATCATCTTTCTCGAGTCATTTATCTGGACAAGTATTGCCTGACCCAAAAAAATCAGCACCATTCTGAGAGGTCCATATATAACTGCAGGCATTTGTGCCAGAAAGTCCTCAGGGGCCTGGCTGCAGGACATCTCTCTCATCCGAGCCCCAGTCTGTGGTCCATCAGCGCCACCAGAGTTTCTAAAAAATGCATTGGGAGGACGTGTGGTGGTTTCAAAGGGTGTCCACCCAGTATGACCTCACTCTTTCCTTGGGAAAAGAATACTTCCTATTTTTTTCTGCCTTCATCTTGCAACTCTTTCAATTGCTTTCGCAATTGTAAACGCCATTGCCCGTCATTAAGATGTTCCACGAGGCTGAATGTAATCCAATCTTTGAGTAGGGGAGGCTTAATTCAGTAACACCAGAACCTGGAGAATCTGCTTTCCATGCCAGGTTCTCCTTTAGTCGCTCTGACTTGTATTACATGTACCGGTACTCCTGAAAAACAGAGCTGGACTATTTTGAAATGCTGAACACCTTTTCACTCATCACAGTTAGAGGAACATTTTTGAGTACTTGATTGACATGGTGAACATAGTCATAGCTCTGGAACAGCCCACTGAGTGTGGAGGGGGTTAACCACAGTACGAACGGCTGTTGGACTGTTGGGAGAACATTGTGTCATTGTTCTAGGTAGTTACGTACTAGTGTGTACAGTCATTGCCTTAGGCTAGTGCTTTATAGGTGTTTTTGTCTCTTTGTTACCAACCCCCATCAATTTGATCTCATTAGTCATCTCGAGAAGCGTTAAAGAGATTCAGCTTTGATCCAGATTAATTTATTTTTTGGGGATTTAATGACATTTCAGTGTAATGTAAAAGAAGTTAGATTCTTTTAGCTCACACTAAGATACACCCAAGGATTCAAATTTCAAACCACACACACACAGTGTTAAGGGGTTACCCGAGAATTCCTAAGAGTATTGCTCGGATAAAAGATTTCTTGCATTTTGGAGGGAATTTGATGTATTTGAAAAATGAACTGAACAATCCACATTTCATCTGTGTGGAAAAAAAGTGTTCTTAACATACAGCTGATGTATAATGTATCCCAATCTCACTGTTTAACAAATAGACATGTTTGACCAGTCTTCTTCTGTACATCAGCAACTGTATCAATGTCTTTAGCCTTTATTTTGTGCAGGGTGGGAATTGGGCCACTCATTTCATGAAAATTTGGCACATGTATGTGATAGGTTGTTTTGGGGGTGGAAGCCCTCAGGGAGATGGAGTATTGGAGGTGGGGTAAATGCATTATTGAATTATTGTCCGCATTGTCAGAAGCAGTTTGTGGACCAGTGGGATATGATTCATAGAATGCTGGCAATTATGCATACCTTCACTCCCCATCTTCAGTGATTATGAATTAGTTATCCTCTTCTGACCTGATGGCTGAACAAACATCTGACCTTAGAGCCAATGTGAAGAGAGGAAATTAGGTCATTGCGGACAAATATCCTATGAAAGCCACTGAGTGTATACCAAAGACATTCGAGTACTTTGACTAGAATTTTTGACATTGACTAGTAAATTGACTAGCTCTCTACCTTTGTGACTCCCTATAATGAACTGTATTACTGATAACCAAGTAATATTGATTTTTTTTTTTTTGTTCATTGCTGCATTTTTGTCTGAAGCTGTGTCCCTGTTGACTAAGATTATAAGACAAGAGCATACAGGCCCATTCCACAAAAATTAGAATATAATAGAAAAGTTGGTTAATTTCAATAATTCCATTAAAAAAATTCCATTGATATGCTTGGACACAGCACTCTGTGAACAGCCAGCCTCCTTAGCTATGAACTTTTTGTGGCTTCCCCATCCTATGGAGGGTATCAATGATGGTCTTCTGGCCAGTTATGTCTGCAGTCTTCCCCATATTGAACTGAACTGAGACAATTGAACCAAACTGAAGCAATTTAATGACACCTGGGGAAACCTGTGCAGGTGCACAAGTGTCTCACGACACAGGTTCGTATAGTTACCTTAAAAAAATT
>BRDA01006061.1:0-14214 GCA_036984385.1 Crenuchus spilurus | reverse complement strand
TTCTTCTGTATTGTCTTCTTAGCAGCTTCCAGCATGACATTCTTCATTTGCTGCCACAGTTCATCTGGTGTGTGTGGTTCTTGGAGTCTTGCTATATATAAAATATAAAAAAAATAATTAAAAAATAAAACAAAATAAAATTACAAAATAAAAATCAGCAGAGCTTTAAAATAATAAGAACCTTTGATTAAAAATAGACATGAAACTAACTGGTAAATTCAAATAAACAATCTGTATCAAATAAAATGTTTTATATTACAGAATAAAAACTGCAGAGCTATAAAATGAGAATTTTTAGATTAAAGATAAACAAAAATATTAACAATAAAATCAAATGAATAATAAAAGTCGTCAGCTGTCTTTTAAATTCTTATTCGAATGTTGAGTCTGTAATCAATAAGATCTGTTAACTTTGCTTCACAGCACCATCATCCCAGAGAAGCTGGACGCCTTCATTAACAAATTTGCAGAGCACACTCATGATAAATGGGCTTTTGAGAAGGTTAGTCATACGGTCATTCCTCTCATTAACATGTGACTTGTTCATGAATCATTCTGCTGATTAATGGGCTGAACAAGTACTGTTTTCTTTCAGATCCAGAACAACTGGACCTATGGAGAAACAATGGATGAGAATGCCAAGACACATCCTATGCTTCGACCATACAAGACCTTTTCTGAGAAGGTCTAATTAAGCTTTGTCTGTATATTATAACATAATGTGTGAACTGTATTCAGCTTTTATTTAGAATAAATAGTCCAGCAGTGATTTATGACCAATTCACAAACTCTAAATTCACCTCCTCTGTCCCTTAGGATAAAGAGATTTATCGCTGGCCCATTAAGGAGTCCGTTAAGGCCATGCTGGCCTGGGAATGGACTTTAGAGAAAGCCCGGGATGAAGGAGAGAAAGTAGAGAAAGCAGCTGCAACCACCGCCACCAGAAAGATCTCCCAAACAGCTCAGGTAAAACTGAAATTAACCCTTAAAGACTGAAAGCTAATTGTTTGAAATGATTAGGTATAATTGACCTGTCAGTTACAAAATTAAATAATGTATTGCATGCATGGATTTTGTTTTGTATCAGATTTGATACATCCAAAGCCTCACAGCATATTATTATTATTATTATTATTATTAATTTTTTTTTTCTCTAAAGTTGTTTCAAAATGTTAATGTAAACTTCTGTATTTATCCTTTGCTCCATGTAGTACATGGATAATCCACTAGGGGGCAACATACATGTATCTGACTGTATACATCATTATTTTATCTATGTAATTCAAATATACTTGATTTATGAGTTTAATTTGTTCTTTTTGGACTGAGCTCGTAACTGAAGTTGCTCGTATATCAAATTACATTTCTTCATTAAAATGAATTCAAATTTTATTAATCCATTCCAGCCCCCCAGAAACCACATCAGTTTTTTGTTACATTTTTAAAAAGAAAAAAATTACTTTACAAATAATAAAGAATGTATAAAAAATAATAATACATAATAAAAGAGAATGTTTTCATTTCATTCTTTATCACTTAATTTACTCACTACACAGCTGTGTTGTTACACAATGCCAATGCACAACCTCTTCTTCTCAGCACTGATCATGGCACTCACTAACACTCGCTAGTGACTGCTAGTGGTGGGTGGCATAAGCTCACTCTCTTGTAAATCAGATCTTGGCTCACATCATAATGCAACAAATCTACCGAGTGATGGCTTGTATGTTGGAAAATTTAAAAGTTGATTCACTCATAAGTCAAGGTTCCACTGTATATATATACCTGCAGGCTACTTATGATCCCAGCCAGGGATATTCTCCTCAGCCAGTGGACTTCACTACCATGGCTCTGTCCAGGGAACTGCAGGTATGAAATGGGTTGCATATGTTTAATATTTATTATCTTTGTGCATCTTTAATACCTTTTTCTGTCTCCAGTCTATGGCAGAACAACTGGCTGAGAATTACCACAACACCTGGGGCAGGAAGAAGAAGATGGAGCTACAAGCCAAAGGTGAGATTGTATTCTGTGCTACATTTTATATCACATCTATGAACAAAAACAACCACAAATCAGACTTGATGTTCCAGCACAGCCCACAGATGCTCAGTCAGATTGAAATCAGGGGGGATTTGGAGGCTGCTGTTGGTAGATACTCACCATTGTGAACTATGAGCACAATCTTCTGACCCAGTCTATAGCCTAACTACACTATATGTCCAAAAGTTTGTGGACATCAATGCGTTCAGCTACAAGTACTTTAAGTTGACACAGCTTGTCTAGTCCCTTTAAAGAAGTACTGGAAATAGAATAAGACCTATTGTCACCATGCATAATGCCAGGCATGGGTTAGATGGGTATAAATCCCTCTCATGTCAATGAATGCAATCAGATCCTCATAGCAATGCTCCAAAATCCAGTAGAAATCCTTCCTTGTACAGTAGAGACTACAACAAAAGTTTCACCAACAAAAGCAGAATAAACTCGTTTAAACACATTTACAGAAGAAGCAATGAATAAGACAGTATTTTTGTTCAAATATAGTGTATTTGCACATTTTCTCCATCATCCAACACTTAATCTACAATAATCAAGTGTTCTCTTACCCTCTAATATATCCCATGCCCATCTGATACACAATAATCAGTGTTCTGCCCTTCATCTGTGAGTGGTTTTAATGTTGTGGCTGATTGGTATAAGTCATCATCTGAATCAGAATCGGAGCAGATTGTTCAGTTCACAGGGGAATATTAAGAAAGTGATCAAAAGCTTTGCTCATTCTGAAGGCTGTGTGTGATTATAGGTGGTGGTACTCATCCTCTGCTCGTTCCTTATGACACCCTGACGGCAAAGGAGAAAGCCAGAGACAGAGAAAAGGCTCAGGACCTGCTGAAATTTCTCCAGTTTGAAGGATATGCAGTTACAAGGTACAAAACTCACATTTTAAATGTTATCAGCAATGTAATACTTAGTTATGACATGGCACACGGCTATGAAGAGGATGTAATGTGACACATTGACCAAGTGAGTCCTATCCATGGTACCCAGGGAGCAGTTGGGGGTTAGGTGCCTCGATTAAGGACACTTCAGTCATGTCCTGTCAGTTCAGGGGATCAAAGTCCCAAGAGATACCCGTGTATATCATTTAACAATATATACAAAAATAATCTACATTTCATAACATGTTCACATATAATATACTAACAGTTACCTGATAAAGCCAAGCGTATCATATTTGATAAATAGTTCATTTCTTAAGACTACTTCATCATCAGAATGATACATGGTACATTATCTTATAGCATTTGTTTCTATTTAAATATAATATAATATTTAATGACTTAAATGAATAAGAGAAAACTGATGTATACAATTGTATACATGTCTTTTGCCCCCTGGTGCATTATCTATGCACTGCATGCACCAGAGGATACATACAGTCTGAAAATACTTGAGTAAAAGAGAGCTCAGTATATAAGCAGTTAAAAAGTTTATATTTTGCATGTTTTTGTTTGTTAAAACATGCTTTGAGCAGGAGATTCTGGATGCATCAAATATGATATGAATAAAATTACATTCAAAGTCTTATTTAAATGTATTTTTTCATAATTGTTCAATAAACAATTTGAGCTCTGAATTTAACCCATCCATGCAATGAAACACACATACTTACACACGAGGGTGCAGTGAACACACGTGCTTAGAGTGGTGGGCAGCCCTATGCACAGTGCCCGGGGAGCAGTTGGGGGTTAGGTGCTTTGGCACTTCAGTCATGTCCTGTCTGTTCAGGGGTTTAAACCGATGACCATCCAGTAACAAAGGCCACCCATGTAATGATGATGTAATGTAATGATTCTTGTTTGCATCTGCGTATTTCTCTTTTTAATCTGTTTTTTGACCGCTCCCTTGTGCAGGGGTCTGAAGGACATGGAGCAGGAGATTTCCTCCATCGAGAAGCGTTTTGCTTATGGTTTCCTTCAGAAGCTGCTGAAGTGGATGGAGATCGCACAAGAGTTCATCGCTCATCTGGGTGTGGACATGAGCTATATTTTCACTTCTTCATAAAGGATGCCTAGTGTTTACTAATGTGTGTGTGTGTGTGTGTGTGTGTGTGTGTGTGTGTGTGACTTCAGAGGCCGTTGTGAGCAGTGGTAGAGTTGAGAAATCCCCTCATGAGCAGGAGATCAAATTCTTTGCCAAGGTGAGACTTCCTCAGACATCACCTCAAGGAACATAAAATATTTAGATATTAAGATATGACCAACTTTAACCTGAACTCTGATTGGCTGATTCAGGTCTATGGACACCAGACACTGAGCTGCATTCTTAAATTTATTCTTAAATATTATTGTCATTGAAATTGATTATCAGGCAACTGTAGCATTAACTATAATGAACTTAAATTAGAATAAGAGCATATATTATCCAGTTATCCAGTTTTGCACTTGCACATCAGCACCCAAATGTGTGTAAGTGTGCTCTTGAGTGTGTGTAGATTCTCTTCTCTCTTACAAACTAATATGCACCTGAAAGCATACAGAGGAACGTCGGTTTTCATCATTAATGCGTTCTAAAATGTCTGATGATAACCGAAATGAACGATAACTGAAGCAATATTTCCCATAAGAATTAATGTAAATCTAATTAATCTGTTCCAGACACTCCAAAATATGAACAAAAATACATTTTACATGGAATAACTATAGTTTTACATACAGAACAAAATGAGAAATAAACATAAAAGACTCATGAAATGGATAAATGAACATTTAACATCACTCTTACAGGTTTACGCTTTAGAGAGTGCCGGTGTGGTCCAGGCAGCAGCCTTTGTTTTGTACACCTGATCTCTGGGTTCTCGGCCGCTATTTATTTTCACACCTGTTTTCAGGTAGTAGAGCTGCACACCGTCACTTTAGTGTGACGTGTTTTAGTTTGTTTTGAGTGCTATCATCAAGAAACGAGACTCAAACAAAACAAAAGCCAGAAACAAAGCCAGAGAAACAACCAGAAACAAAGCCAGAGAAACAAAGCCAGAGAAACAACAAAAAACAATACAATGCCAGATAAATGAGAAACAAAGCCAGATAAACAATGAAAAACAAAGCCAGAGAAACAATGAGAAACAAAGCAAGAGAAACAACGAGAAACAAAGCCAGAGAAACAACCAGCAACAAAGTCAGAGAAACAACCAGAAACAAAGCCTGAGAAACAATGAGAAACAAAGCCAGAGAAACAATGAGAAACAAAGCCAGAGAAACAATGAGAAACAAAGCCAGAGAAACAACGAGAAACAAAGCCTGAGAAACAAATGAGAAATAAACACAAAAAACTAATGAAATGCATAAATGAACACTTAACATCACTCTTACAGGTTTTACAGGTTTCTGTTTTAGAGAGTGCCGGTGTGGTCCAGGCAGCAGCCTTTGTTTTGTACACCTGATCTCTGGGTTCTCTATTTTTTTTTCCACACCCGTTTTCAGGTAGTAGAGCTGCACACCATCACTTTAGTGTGACGTGTTTTAATTTGTTTTGAGTGCAAAGAAACGAGTTCATCATCAAGAAACGAGACTCAAACAAAACAAAAGCCAGAAACAAAACCAGAGAAACAACCAGAAACAAAGCCAGAGAAACAAAGCCAGAGAAACAATGAGAAACAAAGCCAGAGAAAGAATGAGAAACAAAGCCAGAGAAACAACAAAAAACAATACAATGCCAGATAAATGAGAAACAAAGCCAGATAAACAATGAAAACAAAGCCAGAGAAACAATGAGAAACAAAGCCAGAGAAACAATAAGAAACAAAGCCAGAGAAACAATGAGAAATAAAGCCAGAGAAACAACCAGCAACAAAGCCAGAAAAACAACCAGAAAGAAAGCCAGAGAAACAATGAGAAACAAAGCCAGAGAAACAATGAGAAACAAAGCCAGAGAAACAACCAGCAACAAAGCCAGAGAAACAATGAGAAATAAAGCCAGAGAAACAATGAGAAATAAAGCCAGAGAAACAACCAGCAACAAAGCCAGAGAAACAACAAGAAACAAAGCCAGAGAAACAATGAGAAACAAAGCCAGAGAAACAATGAGAAACAAACCCAGAGAAACAATGAGAAACAAATCTAGAGAAACAATGAGAAACAAAGCAAGAGAAACAATGAGAAACAAAGCAAGAGAAACAATGAGAAACAAAGCCAGAGAAACAATGAGAAACTAAGCCAGAGAAACAATGAGAAACTAAGCCAGAGAAACAATGAGAAACAAAGCCAGATAAACAATGAGAAACAAAGCAAGAGAAACAATGAGAAACAAAGCAAGAGAAACAATGAGAAACAAAGCCAGAGAAACAATGAGAAACAAAGCCAGAGAAACAATGAGAAACAAAGCAAGAGAAACAATGAGAAACAAAGCCAGAGAAACAATGAGAAACAAAGCCAGAGAAACAAGAAACAACGAGAAACAAAGTCAGAGAAATTAGAAACAAAGTCAGGGAAGCAAAGCAAGAATGAATGACAAACATGTGACAAACGCCTGGGTGGATGCTTTGTTTTCGCAAAATTAGCGTTGAGTCATGTGGGCACGCTGACTAAAACCAGTAGGATGAACAATAACTGGGACAAAGTTTCCCCCAAAAATGTCAACCGAATTGTATGATAACCAGAGCAAACAATAACCGAGGTTCCACTGTATATAAAGCTCATTTATTATAATGGATATATTACTGCATCTAAAAAAAAAACTTTTGAAAAAGTTTGTTGTTCAGAAATTAATTTTAAAAAATGTTTATTTTTTATTTTCATTACACATGAATATTTAATTTTTTTATGTTAAACGGTTTGGTTCATAGCTCATAAAATTGAAACTCATATTGAAATTAAATTACACATAAAATGACAAAATTTAATTACTATGAAATGTCATTTTTTGTATGATATAATATGATAGTTTATCCTTTTGGATTAAATGAAGAGCACAAAATAACTTTACAGTATTCTATTTTTTGCATTTTGTTTCTTTTTTTCCTAGATCCTGTTACCACTGGTAAACCAGTACTTTAAGAACCACTGCCTCTACTTTCTCTCCACTCCTGCTAAAGTGTTGGGTAGTGGTGGTCACGCCTCTAATAAGGAGAAAGAGATGATTTCCAGGTAACTTTGCTTTAAAATGGTTCCTTATTAGAAGTAAGGTCCTTTTAGGAAACAGTTGTGTTTTAAAAAGCTTTAAAAGACAGACTTTAGGGTTCATCCAGGAACACTTTATCCATCTTTTCAAACAGCAGTAAACGTGCAGCAATCCGAGGAACCTCAACAAGATCTTGCAGGAACCTTGTTGGTCACACTTTGTGATGTTTTAGAGTGTATTAAACAATACCTAATGATTAAAAAATCAGACCATCTGTCAATTTAGTCAATACCTTAATGACCATTTAAACCTTCACTACGTTCTAACACCAGATATGAGGTTCTCATTAGCTAATAACATGTAGAGAACATGATCTATAACTTCTTAATGAGATATTAATTCATGCTATCTCATGTTAAGTCCTATTAATATTTTTAAAAAGCTTCTTATCATTAATTAGTCATTAAGCATTAATTAAGGATGTTATAATGCTTAATGCAGTCTTGGGTACTGGTGTAGCCTTTCTGTAAGGTGTTAATGCTTCAATATCAAATATGTTGTATTAGTTACATTCAGCTTAAACAGTTCTGAGCCTGTCTGAGGTTGTTGGTATATTAAATATATATAAACACATTCAGTGACATTTGAATTATTTTAACCTGTTTTTGGAAGGTTTTGAGATAACACACCACATTCTCTGGTTTCCTTTACGCCTGTTGGTACTTTATGTTCCATCTCTCCAAAGTTCTCCTTCTCTGTGTCTCCTCTTTGTTTTACTCTCATTCTGGACCATATTTATTCCCCCCTTCTGTTATCCTTGCCTGAACTTCACCCTTTCTCTTTCCCTTCATCCCTCCTTCCCCCGTTTCCTTTTCCTTCTCTCTCTCTTTGCCTCAGTATCTTCTGTAAGTTGGCTGCCCTTGTGAGACACAGAGTTTCCCTCTTTGGTAAGAACCTGCATAAGAGGCTGATGCCACTGCCCATGTCGTTTCAGTCAGAGATGCTTTCTTTTTGCTTAACCTCCATGTTTCTATCTATCGTTAACTCATTTCTCCATATATCTGTCTTTCTCACACTGCTTCTTGAGTGGCCCTGCTGTGCTTTGCTGTGCTTTGCTTCTGTGTCTGTATTGCAGCACAAAAATGATGTCAAAACTAAGTGAAGATGAAGTTTGAAATGTTCCTACAAGGCCTCCATTGCGGTTTTCAGCATGTGCTTTATCATTACAGCCATTGCGACTGTATTCTTGCAGAATAAGTCAAGTCCATGCTGGTGTCGACTGAATATTCTCTCAAAAGTAAGGAATCAACCATGTTTTAAACACAAGCCTTGGAGGAGACTTGTTAGGCCATTTCATCAACATGGCAGCTATCTTGAATTCAGCCTCAGTTTTATAGATGTGAATGTACAGGGGTTGGACAATGAAAGTGAAACAGCTGGTTTTAGACCACAATAATTGATTAGTAGGTGTAGGGCCTCCTTTTGCAGCCAATACAGGGTCAATTTGTCTTGGGAATGACATATACAAGTCCTGCACAGTGGTCAGAGGGATTTTAAGCCATTCTTCTTGCAGGATAGTGGTCAGGTCACTACGTGATGCTGGTGGAGGAAACAGTTTCCTGACTCACTCCTCCAAAACACCCCAAAGTGGCTCAATAATATTTAGACACAAAGACTTGCTGTCTTGGTCACAGATGAGCCAGCAAGACGTGCACCAACACTTTGTCCTCTTTTGAACTCTGGTATGTCACCATAATGTTGTGTGCATTGTAATATACCATATAACTGTGCTCTTACCTGCTAACTGAACCTTCACACTCTGCTCTTACTGGTGCAATGTGACATTAATGAAGATTGGCCACCAGACTGGTCCAGTTTAGCCATGAAACCTCCCACACTAACATGACAGTGTTTCACTTTCATTGTCCAACCCGTGTAGGTGTGTGACGCATCAAACTGGTAGAGAATTTCACCAGAAAAACAGTGATGTGCTTCATGTCAATGTAGCCTTTTTCATTCTCATGTGAAACCAGAACATTAACCATTCTGTCACAGGACCCATGGTGAGCCAGAGTTCAGAGTCAAGCACCTGCCACCATGAAGCCCGTTTGAAGTGATATTATACCTCTGAGTCAGGCTCATAATGCAGAAAGGGAGCGGTGAACTTAAAATAAAACATACCAAAAGGAACCAAACCATAAGAAAAGCCGCAGCCGGGGGTGAATGGGTGCAGCAGAGATGGGAAACATGGTGCGCACACACTTCGGCTGCACTCAGAGGGCATAAAAAATGTGAAGCTCAAGCCAAAATATAACTCGACAGTACCGAAAGGGAGGCTCTTGGTCTTTACCACATACACTGGCACCTGAGGGTTGGTCTGAAAAGTTCACTACACACAAAAGGGGCAGCCTGAACTGAGGGGAGCGTTTGTGCCACTGAAGAGCCGCAGGAATTAAACCACCCTGCTGGAATCCTGCATTGACAATAGAGAGGCTCCCACTACTACTTTGTGCCACAAGCAGGGAGGAGGGGCCGCCGAACCGCACCATGCCAATAGAAACTGACTGTATTCAAAAACGGCTTGCAGGTTTATCGCCAAGCCTTCCTCCCCAGGCCAACATAAAAAATCCCCTAATCATGAGAAATGGAGAATTAGAGGACAAGTGTGAGGGTGAGCTAGACCCTACAAAAGCCTGTCGGCAGATGAGGACAACTGATGGTGGAATAGAGAGTCATATGACTGAGAAAATGGTTCTGCACCACACTGCTGAAGCAGAGCTGTTTATCACAGCCAGCAGGCAACTGTAGGCAATGTGCTGAAGGCTGGCTCTGACCAATAAGGGGGCACGGGCTCACCCCCAGTGTCAATCACTGCTGAGGGAGGGGGAGCCCAGCAGGTCCACTCACAGCTCAGCAGAGCTGGGCCAAGGAGGAGTTGCCAACACGCTGTTGGGTCAGGCCTCTTGTAAGGGACCTGTCACCACACTGCGGAGGCGGAGCCCTGCTGAGCCATAGCCGATTGCTTGAGGCAAACCCTTACACATAAAGGCTGTTGAATATGCTTTCCACTATGTTGAGTGTTAAAGCTCCTTTTCTCCCATCTGGACAACATCTGACTGAATTCTAGCATCAACACATTTGTGTTCAAACGCATTTGTACTGTAAACAGAAACAGAAACAAAAAATCAGAAACTATGTGCCATCAAATGTGACCCCACCAGGGAAAACCAGGCCAAAGTCGCTGGACAACTTGTTGAGATTTGGTGTCGTTCAGCCTGTCACTCACAATAGCAACAAAACTTAGCTTGCTGTAAATGAAAGATAATAGTCTCAGATATCTATCGTAGTACATATTTTGATCAAAAACAAAACTTAAAAAAGTTGTTTTTGTGCAGTAAGCCATTCAGCGGATTTGCAGATTTTACCTGAAAAACGGGTTTCTGTGACAACTCGAATCTTGATGTAGATCAGGGGTAGGCAACTCCAGTCCTGGAGGGCCGGATTCCTGCACAGTTTGGTGATCTACCTGATAAAACACACCTGATTCAGCCCAGCAGGCAGTTAGCAGGTTTAATTATTTAATATTGTCAGAGCACAATCATCACCAAACTCTGCTGGACACCTGCCCTCCAGGACTGGAGTTGCCCACCCCTGATGTAGAGCTACTTCTACCATGGAGGTACACAAGCTTGTTGGGCCTCATTCGGCTCTTGATCTACTTCTCTTCACTGTAGAAATGTGTTTGAGCTCATGTATCCGTCCACCAAACGTGAGCAGGTCAGATGTCTTCAGCTGATGTAAACAGAGCGATTTTAGCCAGCGTCGTCTTTTAGTGTTCATTTCTGGTATATTTGGATTTATTTTGATTCATTTTTAAGTGTTTCTGGTGTATTAATGTCTTGTGACACAAATAAACTGAGTTGAGGTCCAGTATGCTGTGTCTCAGAATGCTCTATCTCTGAAAGTCTGAGAGATAATCGGCTGAAACTTTGCGTGAGGCTTCCTTTAACAGCACTCTTTACAAATATGCTAATATATGATTATGATATCATAAATGACTTTGACCTGGTTTTCCCTGGCGGGGCCACAAATGACAAATAAAAAGTATATAAGTGCTACGGGATTATAAAAACCCCATCCAAGTCTTTCCCACAGACTGAACAAAAAAAACTGGATAACCTACACACCTGTACATCATCCTAGATATCCATGATGGGTTTGTTTTTGTTTCATTATGAAGCTCGCTGCAGTTTGTCTGGTGAAATTCTCTACCAGTTTGATGTGTCACACCCCTACCTTCACAACCCATTGATGGCCTAAAAGGTTTCACCCACAGCTTGTGTCAAAATTAGTTCACTTTCTGCCAAATCCTTTCATATAGTTTGTTTCCTTACTTTTGAGACACCATGTATTACAGATGAGTGGTTCCAGGTTCTGATCATGGAGATGTACCATCCTGAAGAGTTCCACATCTGGCTCTAATACTCAGATGCCCTTTAAGGTTTTCATCGTAGCAAACCATAGACAGGATCAAGTTTTAGAAGCTAAAGTTTGGAAGCAAATCTATACATTAAAAAACAACACAGTCATGCTTTGCAGGTCCAGTGTTCACTCAGTGGTGATCCCTGACTCCTGTGTTCAATATAGAAGTTAACTGGTGTGTCTGTTACTCTCTACTATTTACCACAGTCATCATTCCCCTTTGGCATTAATGGCCTATGAGGCATCACTGTTATGTTATTGGGAGGCACTCAATGTACGAGAAGTCCATTCTCACTACAGCAGCTCTATAACATCCCCTGATCATTTCATCACATTTCACCTGATACTCTGTTTCCATGGACATCAGTCACATCACATCCTTTGTCCATGATGATGCTTTTACACACTGATACACCTGACTGGTGTGCTCACTTATTTAAACATGCATCTAACCTGGCCACATGGCATCTGTGCCATCCCGGCTTCATTCCACTGTGGAAGTGGTCATAGGCTTCTGGTATGATTGTGTAGATTTGGGTCATTTTTGACCTTTAGCACAAGGATGTTAAGACACGGATTACCCTCTGTCTGCAAGTTAGAAATGTGACGAGAACTGTACTGTCTAACCAGATGTTGAAGTAGGAACCCGTTCTAAGGCCATTCCCACCCTAGTGGTGTTCTCAAAGGAAGGAGGAGGTTCTGACCAAACCACAGCCTTGGCCTTGGAGTTTAATAATAAGTGGATGATGTTGAAAGCCAGCTGAGTTTGGAGGAGACTGTTGTGGAGGTGGAGTGATGTTTATTACCTGGATCAGGTGTGTTAGGAGCTAAAGCCTGCAGGGAGGTAGATCTCCAGGACCAGCCCTTCAGACTATTAGGTGTGAGATGTTCTTCAGTGCCTCCTGTCATTTCTAATGCTGATTTTTGGAAATAATGCTGCACGTAGCTGTATAAGTGGAATAGGATAACTCACTCAAAAATCATCTTTGATGCAAGTGATGTTTTTTTTTACATTTTATCTAGCAGGATTAGTCATATACTGCAGTGATGGTGTTAAGTACAGACTTCAGACACAGTAATGGTGTGTATATCTGACTCTGTGGTCTGTGTTGTATACAGGAACTGATGCTTCAGCTGTAGTAAACTGCCTCCACATCCTATCAAGATCACTCGATGCCAGGTATGTTATGATGCCAAGTATCATCTCACAAGCTTTTAGATACTCTGTGTGGACACCTTCTAATCAGTGCGGATGTACAACAGCTTATCTAGTTGCTGTAGAGAAGTCCTGCCAATAGACTACACATGAACATACTGGCACCATATCGAATGCCAGACGTGAACTAGAGGGCACAGCACTGATCTGTGGAGCAGTGAATCTGTTTTCTGCTCCATCCAGTACTTTTGGGATGAATAGGGGATGAGGTGGGGTGATGACCATCTAGCATCCTGGTGCTACTAACCCCATATAGTGTATGTTGGAAGACGGAAACCACAAAATAAACATTTGTGAACCAGAAACTAGATCAGTTTAAGTCACATGTAAAAAACCACTGTGCTATAAATACATTGCATTGTATGCAAAATGCATGAACTGTATGTTATAGAAGTATTACATATTTAAAAATGAATATTTTAATGCTGTAGATTAGAATAAATATTATGTATTATTTTAACATTACTTAATCATAATTCTTCTCCTGAGATCGCTACCTTGCCGTGGTGGAGAAGCTTGAGAGAACCTTTAAATCTAAGAGCGATTCCATCTGGAGCTATGCTCCTGGTATGGCCACCCTTGATGGTAAGGTCGAAGAGGAGGTTCCAGACAAAGAGCGATCACACTCCCCATCCAACGGAACCTGGAACTGTGGGCTGCAGCATGGTTCTTACAGCTTTTGGTGTTAAGATGCTTAGCTGCTAATAACACTGGATGTTGATTTTTATGATGAGGTGTATGCTAGGTGCAACTTAACATAACATCGAGTCGACTGCAGGGCTGACAAGAGATTGGGATGCTTAGTCAGTCTATTTATTCCACAGAGCACAAATGAAGTCAAAAACTAAGAATATCATACTGGCTCGGACGTCGCCCAGGATAAAAAGGTCCTTGGTACCCACTGTGAGAGACAGGGTGGGTGTTGAGAAGTGTACTACTGGCTCATCAAAGGTCAATCAATCAATCAATCAAATTTTATTTGTAAAGCGCTTTTTACAACTGATGTCACAAAGCAGCTTTACAGGCTTAGTAATAACAGACATCAAATCATTAATCCCTAATCCCCGGTGAGCAAGCCAACGGCGACAGTGGCAAGGAAAATCTCCCTCAGAGCTGGAGAAACCTTGGGAGGAACCAGATTCACATGGGGGACCCATCCTCCTCTGGTCTGCTAATTCTAAGTGTATGATGAATCATAATCATATGATCTTGTTGTAAAGCTCAGGTGAGCTGATATGGTGACAGTAGTGGGACAGAGTTGCTACATGTCTTAATCCTACAATCCAGTGAGCAGCAGAGTCATTCATTCATTCATTATCCCACCCGCTTAATCCATATCAGGGTCGCGGTTAGTCCCCTACCCCTTCACTAGGCGCAGGGCAGGGCATTACACT
>BRDA01006060.1:443-22108 GCA_036984385.1 Crenuchus spilurus | reverse complement strand
CTGCTGCAGTGTGTGCAAACCTGGTGAACAACTACAGGAAACGTTTGACCTCTGTAAAGGCTACTGTACCAAATATTAACATTGATTTTCACAGGGTGTTCAAATACTCATTTTCCTCACTGTATAACCATTGCCTTTCTGAAGAACTAGTCTTCATATAGCAGGAGATTCTTCCTCACTGACCTGACAAACAGTGATATTGACATTAACAATGAACAGGAGTCCTCACCACATGATAAACAGAGGCTGAGGTTGGTGCTGTAAAAATAGGACACAACCATCTACACACACACACACACACACACACACACGTACAGTACATGTGCACACACCCTCTAGAGCCACTTCCCAGCCTCTTGAGTAAATATTTAACCTCAATATCCCTCTCTGGACATTCAGGAAGTCTGAGTTCTGTATCTCTTTGAGGGAGGACAGAAAAAGACAATGAATAGCATGGAATGACACAGCTCACATGTGCGTGACCTCCTCCAGCCACTTTCAAACAAAAGAGACTTCTCAGTTTAAACCGCACGTACAGTCAACGAGCTCGTTTTCTCATTTGGTGGAGCTACAGCCTGGTAGGTGCAACAGCAATTCAAAGCAGAAGGTAAAGAAGCTCCTTCAACACTGCTTCGGCACTGATGGTGCAGCAATGCTGAAATACTGAGCTTCCAGTAGGAGCCACAAGAAGAGGGAAAGATCAGGCACTTAGGCTGAAATTCCTCCAATGTTTTATTGATTCCGGCTCTTTCCGGCAGAGGAAAGTGGCCTCAGTAACTCTTGGGGGGGCCCCCCGATTTGTGGTGATGACAAAACGTTTTGGAGAACAGTGTGAAAGTGCATTTCCCATGTCTTTAAGTCTGATTAAGAGATGGGCTTTGTAGTGGCTGCTTGTTGGGTCATTGGTCTTTGCTTTCCTGCCTCTGTTGAGTGTCTGGGAGACGGGGGTCCAAAGGGGGCCAAGCACTAAGGTCACGGCCCCTTCCGAGGCCACTCTGCGTCTGGCCACTTCCTGCAGACAAGTGTTCATAAGGATTTGTGTGGGTGTCTCCCTGTGAGGAAGGCCAGAACTTGCTCCTCTCTTGTCCCACAACAGGAGAGGGGAGAAGGCTAGTTATACTGGCCTCTGGCAGGGTCGCCGCTTAGAGCTATAAAAATCCCAAATCAAACACATGGAGCAAAGCGGATACATGCATCTGAAAGTCTGTATTGACCTGCCCATCTCATCTCATCGCTTAATATTCAAAGCATCTTTCATCCCAGCCACCCAGTAATAGAGGGCAGGGTTAGCTGGACATCTGTAGGACGTCTACAAGGATGGGGCAATGCTTTATGAAAGTGCTGAAACAGATGAATGACTCTGATATCTGAGAGAGGATGTCACCCTTTCCTCATCCATTTCCTCCCATCTTTCACAATAAAATGGCAAAAAAGCTTCCTTCCTTCCATCTGTCTATCTAACACTCGCTGTGTCTCTCCTTCTCAAGACAGGAAAAAGGATGTCTGCTTACTGAGAATGGAAAAAGAGGAAAAAGAACAGATTAAAATGAGATGGTGTCCTGTCGGCAGGTGTCCTGATTCAGGCTCTGATGCTTCGGTAGACTAAAGACATTCCGCATGACAATAACCAGTGTTAATGGATCAACTTCTAGAAGGGAGTCGAGAACCAGAGTGAATCATGTAAGCTGATCTAGAGTGAGTGATTAGACTTGATAAGCATGGATGAGTCACTTGTAGGTGTTGGTGAGAAACGAGAGAATAGCAGTGGTGGCTTTAAGGAACTGAACTCTCCTCCATAACCTGATGCTGCGGCTTTGTTTTAGAGTCCGTCTGTGCGAGTGAGCCACAGCGGATCAAAACCTCAGGCTGTGTGACCGCAGCCGCAGGGCAGGGGCTGGAGCGTGTCGGGTTTCCCCCTCTGGTGTGTCACAGTGTGGGCTGCCATCCACGTGGGTGTGTTACAGCACTGCAGACAGCTGCAGGTACACGAGACTGTACTTTAAATGAATGTGGCTGAATGAATGTGTGTGTTTATCACTCTAATGGTGGGTGTGTACCACCGAGCAGCTGAATCAGTGGAAGATGATGTGTTTGTGTACAGAACAGAGAACTGTACACAGCTGACATTAATGGGAGTGAAAGCAGAACACACTGTGATTCAGAACAGCTTCACCAGAACTGAATGAACAGAGCTTCTCTCTGTATCCCAAACACTGTCCTAGTTTTCAGTCATTCATCAATTTGTTTTTGTATTTGTTGCTATTGATGATCATTTTGTTCAATATTATACTGTTAAATGATTGAGGCAAAGTAACCTGAAGGTCTTCAATTCTTGATTTTATTGAGTTTTAAATCATAAATCAAGACTGTCGCTAAATCACTGTTCCAATAAACAGGACATGCTAGACTTTCATGAAATGACATTTGTTTATGCTGTAATTCGGAGTATTTATTAAAATATTACATATTAGAGATGAAGAATTTTTAAACAATAGAAATTAAGTTATAAATATCACACACACAATATATATACACATTATATATATACTGTGTATATATACTATATATAAATAAATATATATATATATATATATAAAAAATTAGGGCTGTCAAAAAAAAATTACAGTTAATCTCAGTATGTCATAGTTAATCACGATTAATCAAGAGCGATTCCACCACCCACCATTAGGAGTCACTAGTGAGTGTGAGTGCAGAGATCACTGCTGACGCAGCAGAGAAGAGGAGGAGTTGATGCCTTGTTGCTGTGTAAACAAAGGGTCTCATTTATTTTCTAAACATTTTGAAATGGAGGAAGAAACAAAGCTCATTGACATAATTTTATTGAAATGCCCTGCAAGTGAAATTAAGGAAACTGTAGCAAAAAAGGCAAACGTTTCTGATGATTGTCTGATTTTTTTATGTAAATCCACTTAATAAACCACTTTCTTTACATTCTCTTTTATGTTATTATTTTTGTACATTATTTGTTATTTATAAATTACATTTTTCTTATTTACACTTGGTGTATATCAATTTAGGTTTTTGGGTTGCTGAAACAGATTAATAGTATTTCAATTAATTTTAATGTTGGAATATAATTTTATATATGAGCAAATTGAAAAAACTTCCACTGTATATGGAAAATGTCAAAAAAGATAATTTTATAAAGGCAAATGCACGAAATTTCACACAGCATTTGATGCAGAAAGTATAAAGCAGCCTTTACTCCTCTACTCTTAATGATGCTGCGCGGTCAAGTCTCAACATGAACTATGGATGACTCGCAGGGACAAATAGAATTTGTGTACTGCACTATTTTTTAAAAGGCTAATTAAATTGAGATTGCATTAATGTGTTATCGTGGTAATTTTGACAGCCGTAATACACACACACATACACACACACACACACACACACACACACACACAGACACATTGGGGCCATAGTCTGATTCTCTTGTATCAATACACAGTAACATACCACCACTAATATTGATCCACTACTCAAATAACACCTGCTCTGAGGTGGTCCTGTGGGGGTCCTGACCTTTTGAAGAGCAAGGTGAAAGGAGGCTAACAAAGTATACTGAGAAACAGATGGACTACAGTCTGTGTTTGTAGAACTACACAGGGCACCTGTATGATCAGTGGAGCTGTATGCACTTGTATATAATGTATTAAAACTTTTGAAAGTCATTGTGGGCTGCATGTCAATGAGATGTTTATGAATGAGACTATTTATGAAATGCTTATGAGTCACATTTGTTCATAGTTTTGCAGTGAGTGTGCAGGCACATGTGTGTATGCGAGTGCTGCTGTTGGAGGGTGTGTCTGGCAGGCTCTTGGACACACTGCCCCTGAGTCATGCAGGCGGTCCTGACTCATCCCACTGTCACCGGCTGTGGGCTCGCGTGCCACCGCACACACTCGCACAGTCATCGAGGAACAATTTCCACTTCTTCCTTCTCTCTCTCTTCTGGATCACACTCTGTGTGACTCATTTTGGTTTCATTTTGCCACCCTCCTCCTCCTCCACCCTCACCCGCCTTCATCTTCTGCCCCCACTGTTTTCCTACTTGGTTTTGTAAATGACCTCATTTTAACGAAGCACAGACTTGGCGGCCAGACTTGACCACACGACTGGAGGCTCCATCTCTCTCAGGTTGATGTTCTCCGCCATAGAGGCACTACCTCTGTAACAAGTCTGAGAACCCTAGAGATCCTAATGAGTATGTGAACACAGTCATTATCTCATTAAGTAGTACACAATTTTTCTTGTTAGTTAATTGGCTAAACTGATGACCTTTCTTCTTCAAATTAGCTCACAAAATATCAGCAGAGTAACAACAGATGCCATGTGACAAGGTTTGCTGCATGTATAAATAGGTGAGCACACCAGTCAGTTGTAGCAGATTGACTGATGTCCAAAAGGGCATGATAACAGCCCAGCTAACAAATAACATTATAAGAATATTCAACAAAGTTTTTAGAGTGTTCCAGGAAAGTTAGCCTGCAATGTTACAGAAATAACATTCCCAAAATGTTCGGAAAACATGACTACATATTGGTTTGCGTTACAATGTGTTTACAAGGTTTCTTGCAGAACGTTCCCAGACAAACGTTCAAATTATGACAATGTTTGAAGTCAAATTCCCAAAAATGAAAACATTGACACAACAGGTGTCACACTTGCACATCATTTGAGGAATGTTTTGTTTTCCAAATGAACAAATTACAGCATTTATTGAATGTAATATTGAAATTTTTTTTGAAATAAGGAAAGGCAACCAATCGGTAATCTTCAATGTCACACCTGAGTAATCAAACAGCCTTCTTGTTGGGTACAGTGACAAAGTAGACGTGTATTTAAAAATACAATTAGCAAATATTCTGTTAATGTTAAGGTTAATCATGTTGGCTGGCTTGTGTGGCACAACCAGCAGGTCATGGCTGAAGTGCCCTTGAAAGGCACCAAACTCCTAGCTGCTCCCTGGGTACCACATAACCATGGAGGCCAGATTCCCATGTATGTACCAACCAAGAGTTGGTTGGTTCCTCACATTTTCTTTCTGTGGTTTCACTGACAATGCCAGTCAGTTTGACCACCACAAACAGATTATACCATCTATTGCTGATAAAAGCCTGAAGTGGATGCTTTGTAAAGTAATGTGCAGACTACAATCACAGGATATCAGATCTTCTGGTTCCAAATAGAGTAGTCCAGTCTCACTGTTCTTTAAATGTCCATTTATCTTTGTTAAACAGGTAATATGCTGTATGTGGCTGTTGTTGTCAAACAAGCTGGTGACCGGTGAGCCTGCGGCATCTACAGAGAAGTAATTCCCATAGACTTTGAAGCTTTTGTTATGGTCTCTGCTGAAGCCTTTATGGGGAGGTGAATGTTACCACATGCGCTGCCCCCGTGGACTACACCTCCACCCGTGTCAGCCTGGAGATTTGTGACCTACTGCAGATATAGACATGAAAAGTGAAACAGGTGTGAAAAGGTTGTTTTCTCTCTCTGTCTCTCGGGTGTCTGTCACCAGTCTTTCCTCAGACTTCTCTTCTCACTGTTTAATACAAGTAGAGATGAGTGTAGTGGCCAGGGCTATTCCATTACACATCACATTCACTCATATGTATAGTGGACACAAACTGGGTTGTGTTTCTTAACACTGGGAGACATGCATTTTGTTATTGTGAGGAGTGCTAGAGTACAGTGCTGAAAATATACCATTTATGATGAGTGCACTGAATATATAAATACAGGGGTTAGACAATGAAAGTGAAACAGCTGTCATGTTAGTGTGGGAGGTTTCATGGCTAAATTGGACCAGTCTGGTGGCCAATCTTCATTAATGTCACATTGCACCAGTAAGAGCAGAGTGTGAAGGTTCAGTTAGCAGGTAAGAGCACAGTTATATAGTATATTACAATGCACACAACATTATGGTGACATACCAGAGTTCAAAAGAGGACAAATTGTTGCTGCATGTCTTGCTGGCACATCTGTGACCAAGACAGCAAGTCTTTGTGTCTAAATATTATTGACCCACTTTGGGGTGTTTTGGAGGAGCGAGTCAGGAAACGGTTTCCTCCACCAGCATCACGTAGTGACCTGACCACTATCCTGCAAGAAGAATGGCTTAAAATCCCTCTGACCACTGTGCAGGACTTGTATATGTCATTCCCAAGATGAATTGACGCTGTATTGGCCGCAAAAGGAGCCCCTACACCTACTAATAAATTATTGTGGTCTAAAACCAGCTGTTTCAGTTTAATTGTCCAACCCCTGTATATGCACAGTATAGAGGACAATTTTGACATGTTCACTGTGAGGTGTACTCCCTTGTGTTGCCAGCTGTTTGGACATGAATGAATGTGTGTTGAGTTAAGATAAGATAAAATATTTGCAGAAATGTGAGGTATGAGGTATACTCACTTTTGTGAGACTACATTTATTTATACACACACATACAGTGGAACCTTGACTTACGAGTTTAACTCATAGGTCTTACCTCAATCGCTTAATGAGTGACGCAGTTGTTACACAGTGCCAACGCACAACCTCTTCTTCTCAGCACTGATCTCGGCACTCACTATTTTATGATCCATGGTTAAAACTAAGGAATTTTCTATAATGAACAAAATGTGAAAACAAAGGAAAGCGATACAACAGAGATGCTTGCAAGGCAAGATAACCTTGTGGACTGGACGTTCACTGGGCTATCTAATGGTGGGTGATGTACATTTGCTCATAACTCTGATCTAAGCTCGCATCATAAGCCAAAAAATCTACAGAGCGATGGCTTGTATTTTGGAAAATTCATACGTTGATTCACTCGTAAGTCAAGGTTCCACTGTATATATGCAATACCAATAAAACATATACACATTTATGTTGATTAGCATTATGTGGAATTTAAAATGAATAAACAATAATCTTCTATAATAATTTGTTCAATAATTTTTTCAATCTTCCAGCTGTCAAATGAAGGCTGAAAACCTGTTAATTCAAGATTCTGATTCAGATAAGCCATATCTTTAGTTGGAATGATCAACAAATAAGCATTGATTGCCATTCCTTTTTAGTGATCTTTGAATAAATCTCTAGCAGAGATGGCACCCTTTTGTGGCACATATCTGAGTTGCAAGATGGTCACATAAAGTCCATTTAGTGGTGTGCAGCTGGAAAAAAAATATTTCTAGGAACAAAAATCTGAAAGCGCCTACATATTTTGTTTTCAGCAGTAAACTATAAGAATTTATCATTATTACACATTTTCTGTTCATTTGAAGTGTTCATTTACAAACATTTATTTAATTTATTTGCTGTAAAAATTCCAAAGATTGCAATATTAGGCAGAAAGTCCAGTGAACTTTTAAGGAATGATTTTTAGTTAACAGCTGTGCCTTGTCAAGAGTTAATGACTTGCATTTCTTGCCCTCTTAATGTGTTTGAGACATCAGTTGTGTGTTTACTGTGGAGAATCTAAAATCTAAAACATATTTTGGTTTGTTTAACACTTTTAAGTTTACTACATGTTTCCTTATGTGTTCCTTCATAGTCTGGATGACTGCAGTATTAATTTACAATGTAGGACAAAAGTACTGTATGTTACTTTAGGTGTAATTTATATAAAATGACAGTGTAGCTTATTGAATTAAATTATGAACACAAAATAACTTTTTCACAATAGTTACACTTTTGATGTTGCACTGATACAGGACATAGTGAGCAAACCCGGAGTGCTGGTGCAACACTACCATCAAGTGGACATGAAAGATATCACAATACATTCTTGTGTGTCTGATGTCAGTGGAATTCACTTTACTGACTTTATGCCTTTATCACATGACCTTCAACACTCTCACTTCCTGTTTTTCAGATTCATGGAGTAACTGTGACTGACTGCTGATGTGGAAAAAAAACACAAGCACATGCCTTTATCATATTACCTATTACAGTCTGTTACATGCTTCTTATTGTCTTTGGTGTTATTCCATCTGCAATAAAATATCCTGTTAGCTGTGTCTGTTTTGTTATGGATGTCATAACAAATTCCCCTTTACCTTCACAGTTCATATAGCAGAAAGAATGAGTGTGTGAACTGTAAAGTGTACGATAGCAGACAGGCCTGCAGTCTATATGTAGACTTTTTATAGATCCTTACAAACACTATAAAACATTACAAGGTCTCCCCGTAGTACGGTGCCATAATATTGTTCTAGGTAGCCATAGTAACTGGGGTAAAGGTGGAATGTTTGCGGCAAGAAGACCAGACCTCTGAGCCAAGCCGCATTTAACATGCACCTCCTCACAGCTTTGGTATGCCACAACTACAGAGTCAGTGCTCACAACTCTGAAGCCTGAGCAATGGACTGCAGTGCCTGCAATGGCCATCTATTACAGACACACATGACTTAACTCTGTTTTAACCTTGACTTACATTCATCCAGATCTTAATCGTTAAGCCTTTCAGCAGTGAAGACTTATCCTGTATTCATCTCAATGGTAATTCATGCTGGGACAGATCTGGGCAAGCTCACAGCTTTTAAGTGAGCAAATTCACAACGTTATCATCATCAACAGTCACAGTTCACAGTACCAGTCAAAAGGATGGACACACCATGTTTTTCAATGTTTTCAACATTGAATATTTCAAAGCAGACACACAACTGATGTCTCAAACACATTAAGAGTCAAGAAATGCAAGTAATGAACTCTTGACGAGACACAGCTGTTAACTGAAAGCCTCATAAAGCTGACTGAGAAAATGCCAAGAAAGCTGCATCTAAGCAAGAGGTGCCTACTGTGAAGACTGTAAAATATAAACAGTCTGATTTGGGCAGCACGGTGGATTAATGGTAAGCACGTTCACCTCTCAGGTGTGGGGCACCCGCATGCTGAGCACCAGTACTGCCTCCCACGGTCCAAAAACATGGAGGTGAGGTGTACTGTAAATTGTCTGTGTATGTGCATGTGCGCGTGTGTGCACCCAGCAATGAATTGGCGTCCTATCCTGGGCTTAGTTGCATGGTGTAATGCCCTGCACCCAGTGAGTGTGCAGGGAACTAACCGCTACCCTGATAAGGATTAAGCGAGTGTGATAATGGATGGATGGATGGATGTATTTCTTCATAGTTTGAATGACTTTAGTATTAATCTACAATGCAGACAATTTTTAAATAATTAAAAACCACCGAATGGCCAGAATGTGTCCAAACTTTTGACTGGTACTGTACTTTTCAGAGCATAATCACTTCTTGATGATGCATTACTTTACCATGAGTATGACATTTACTGCAGCTTTTCATCTTGTTTCTTCACTCTCTTCCTTTAAAGAACTTGCGCTGCTTTTAGCAATACTTTCATCTAGAGGTCTGCACTCCCCCGGGACCTGGCGCGGGACTCGGTTTAATTGTTTTTGGCAAGAGCAGGCATTCAATCAGTCCAGATGATGCAGTAGTGGAACCATATACATGTAGAAAAATCCTGCAAATGAATAAATACTCTAGATAATTATGATAATCATGCAATGATTACGAGGCGGCACAGTGGCTTAGTGATTAGCACGTTCGCCTCTCAGCGCTGAAGTCTTGGGTTCGAGTCCACATCTGAGCGGAGTTTCCGTATTCTCCCCGTGTCTGCGTGGGTTTCCTCCGTGGACTCCGGTTTCCTCCCACAGTCCAAAAACATGGAGGTCAGGTGAATTGGCTACTCTAAATTGTGTGTGTGTGTTCACCCAGCGATGGACTGGTGCCCTGTCCTGGGCTTAGTTGACTAGTGTAATGCCCTGCCCTGCGCCCAGTGAGGGGGTAGGGGACTAACCACGACCCTGATAAGGATAAAGTGGGTGTGAGAATGAATGAATGAATGCAATGATTACCCTGTTTTAAGATATTTTTAAAAATCAGTCCCGCGCAGACCTCTACTTTGATCATACACTTCATTGTAGTTATCACCTCCGTGTTTTGCAAAAGCTATTATTGACTTTTTACCTGAAGTATATGTGACTGTTGTAATTAATGTTTAAGTGTTAAGTGAATTTTATATAATTTGTTTACATTTTCTGAGATTATATAATTTAGAGTTTGTTTATGTTGCACAATGTGTGTAATTTCATTAAGTACTGTAGAACTTTTATTTTGAAGTTGGCTGTGTAGCGGAAGTTGTGTGCGAGCTCATTAAGCGGCTCTCGTGCCAAATTAGCAGAAAGCACAGTTCTGTCTGTGAAGAAAGTTAAGCCATGCAGTTATCAGCAGAAATAAGGAGCTGAAGACCTTTAAGACTATTACTTTTGTAGCATGCAGCCAACGAGGTATGTTTTTGTATTTTACTTTGATATTCTAATTGTACATGCTGTGCATGTCTTTATGTATAACTAATATATATTATTTTATATTTATACCGTGTTTAGTTTTCACGGTGGATTTGGAGAAGTCTTCAAATAAACCAGTTGAAGAAAACCACTTGTGTTTGCCTGTGCTACGAGGGAGTTAAAGTATAGGAGACACTATATAAACTAATTTAATAAATGACAATACAAGTTGTTAGTTAAATGCAAATCACTTTGTCTACTTAAGTACTTAAGTAAAGGGGATACATTTTAATCAGTAACTTGTAACATTTAATAGTAATAATAATTAACAATTTCATTTTATTAATTTGCAGTATCTGTCCTGCTTTGCAACTGGTCTACAGGTGTAATAATGTATTTTTATTAGGTGAGGTGAGAAAATATCTTGAGGTGACAACATAATATATTAGGATTAGAACGTTAATGTACTTAGACCACACATTTTACATGTATTGTAAATAAATCTACAGTTTATTTTAATGTATTCATGATAACAGTAGTTGCACTGTTTAACAAAAATAAAAAAATCTAACATCCATTTCCCAATCAAAATTATGACTTGAAATGGTGAACATTCAAGTCAGCAACTTGTATTTACCACAATTACAGTAATATGTGAAGGAAGCATTAGAAGCCTTGCTCAAGGACCGTCCATCCTGCATTTTTGTTTTCAGTTCAGGGGCTCAAATTTTCAAGCTTTTGGTCCCAATTCCGCTTCTCTAAACTTTAGGCTATGGCTGTTTATTTAGTTTCTTGAAAGGTTCAGTAGCAAGATGTTAAATACTGGATAGGAAAGTGCTTCAGGGATACACACGAACAGAAATAAACAAAACAACCAAGACAAGCACATCTAACTAAGCCTGAAAATAATACACAAACTAACTCCCTGCTCTATAAACAGGAGAAGGTAAACAAAACAAATGGCACTCACTCACTCCATTTTCCAGTTTACAGCAACAAACCATCAAAGCCTTCACAGTCTAACAAACTTGCCCAAAGCTAGCAAAGCTTCCACAATGAACAGTGCCAGGCTGGTCTGGACAGGTGTATTTCCAGGTCACATCAGAGGCCTGAACCTCTGATCCTTTTTTATAGTTTATAGCAGCCCCATGTGACCAATTGCACAAACAGCAACTTTGACATGATAATGCAGAGCAGACAAGCACCTGGAAGGAATATCACAACCAAGATGCCACCAGATACCTTAACTTTGACATTCTGTAATGTTTGCACTAAATCATGTTATAATTTATCAAATTTCAGCCTGCTTTAATAACTTTGATACATTTTAATGCAGACACAATAAATATATTTTGATATAAAATGATATAAAATATATGATAATAATGATATAAAATTTGATATAAAATCTCATTTATATTTGCATTCATTGTTAAATAAAACAAAACAAAATTGTAATTTTTATATACCTTAATAAGACATGTTCTGGGAGATACAAACTACACAACATATATCAATAATTTCTTCAGATCTGTGTGTTAAGCCCATTTCATCTAAATAACAACAGGAAATAATTTAATTTTTGCTTTGTTTTACACTTCTGCCTGTTTAATTAATTGACTAGAATTAAGAGAAAAATGACACTTATAAAAGATAAGTAATACATTTTAGCTATTAAACTTTTTTATTCCAATTTAAAGCCATTATAGGAAACATTGCTTTTGTCCACAGGTTCATTTCAGCAGTAGAGATTACTTATGAGCAGTAATAAGTGAGATCATTTTTATGTTCATAGCTCATTGTACTACATTAAATCACATAAAGCAATTTTCATTGGTTTGGAATAACTTAGTAAAAAGTAAATTTTTCTTTTGAAACACAGGTCGATCATTTCAGCAGTAGAGAGTACTTATGAGTAGTATTAAATCAGATGTTTGGTGTTACTAGGTCATTATTTTAGTAAATTAAGCCACGTTAACCATTTTAGAATGCACATTTTTATGTATTATGTATTATGTCTTTTGGGAGGTTAAACACTGCTATCACTTTTTACTTTCATTTCTTTCATATTTTCATCATGTGATTTATATGTTTTTCTCAACAGTAATGATAACAAGTAGGTGTGGTTTATTGAGATGGGATGTTTGGGTATTTCCAGACAAGAGTTTGTAACTTCACCAGCATCAACCTAACTGAAGACATTCTGCCTAGCAACTGGTGCATATGTATCTTGTGATTGGCCAAATAATTTCATGACTCCATTTTAACAATAGATGTTGTGTTGCTTTCGATACATACCGGAGACGTAGACGGTGTGGACTAGAACGTTGTGGCTGAGCTTAATTGAACCTCCCGAAAAAATGAAGTTGGCTTTTTCTTTTGTGGTAGCCTGTGTCCTGTTCATCAGTGCACAGGCCAGCTTATGTAAGTATTTACATAAATGAGTTTTTTAATTGTTTAAATCTGTATTTTTGTTGACCTTTTGTGAGCTTCAGGAATTCTGTAATGTAACCATTATGATGATCCTCTGTTTATATATATAGAGATATATATTATAGTATAAATATTAATATAAAGATTATAAACAAAATATTTGTGAAGTGCTATGACGCAGCATGATCGCTAAAATTCTTATGGCAAGATAAATGCTTTAAATAAGTAAAACTCTGCCCTTGTAGTGAGAATTTCTCAGTAAAGTGTCTTCAAACAAGCATAACATTTCTAGTTAAACATTAAATAATCTTATAATAAGCTTACAGCATTATCAAAGTGATAAATATTAGTTTAGACTAGCTTTAAGACGTTTTCACTAATATATAATTTTTTGCACAGATTAAGTTTCAGTTCTTTCTCATTTCCAGCTCCTCCTAAGGTTCAGGTGTACAGCTACAGCTCTGGCGAATATGGCAAACAGAACACCCTGATCTGCCATGTGAGCAACTTTCACCCTCCAGACATCAGCATTGCTCTCCTGAAGAATGGAGTTGAGATGCCCAACGCCAAACAGACGGACCTGGCCTTTGAGCAGGGATGGAAGTTCCACCTCACCAGGAGTGTTTCCTTCACACCAGAGAAGAGTGAAGAATACGCCTGCAGTGTCAGACACATGCAAAATGATCCTCAGAAATATTCCTGGGGTGAGTGTTGGGCTTCATATTTAAACTACTAGTTCAGCTCATGTCTTCCTAAGGTTCTAAAAACCCCTTTTCTTTTATTGCAGAGCCGGATATGTGAAAGTGACTGAGGGTGACTGGGTATGTGATCTCATCTTATACATATGTAGAATTTCTGAAATATGTACATGGAATGGAATAATAGCAAATGTAATAAAATATTCACAAATACCAATGGCACAGCGGACTAAGGCGCTGTCACTATGATCTGTCTGGTCCCTCTCTGGGCGAGTAAGATGGCACTCTCTCCTTAGCACTAAGTAATGTCTGCTAACTTGGGCATCTGCCAGGCAGTCCATCACAACTGGGGATCCTGCGCTTTCCTCAGAGCGCATTGGCTTCCCAGTAGTGATGTATCGGCAGTTTGAAAAGAGGCGGAGCTTGACTTCACATGCATCAGAGGAGGCCTGTGTGAGTCTGCACCCTCCTAGACTCAGGGTGATGAAGTGATGGAGAGAGTCAGTGTGTGCAGGTTGATTGGCTACCAAACACATTAGGGAGAAAATTGGGTATAGATAAATAATAAATAAAAGAATATTCACACAAAAACAGACTCGATGTAACATCGAAATGAAATTGATGGACAGCTGGTAAAATGTGTAAATTAACAGAGAATCATGTTTCTTTTCAGGACAATGAAGTAAAATTCTACAATTTCCAACTGAAGTAGATCTCCAACGTCATGTTCCTGAAGCAATGTAGGGCTATGATGGACTTGAAGCTGATGTTTTTTTTCGTTGGCCTGAGGACAACATTAATACAAATGCTGTTAATTCCTTGATTTTTGAAGATGCCTCTTCAAGAGTTTCCATTATTGCTGCTGTAATAGTTTCTGCTTAGTCATTTGTATCGGTTGATCAGTCCTTCTTTCTCATTTTTCCTAATCTCAGGTGGTCCAAAAAGGGATATGGATGTCCTACTTCTAAAAATGGAAAAGCCTAGTGCTTTAGTGCTATATATTTTCTCCATTGTTGTGAAGAATATTTTGCATGCAAAGGAAAATATTTAAGCATCCAGTTCTTTGAGTAACCATTGACTTTAATAAAGAACCATCTTTTCTACTTTTCTGGTACTGCAAAGTTTAATTGTTAACGTTTCTCACTTAGCATTAGGATCAAGTGGATTTCATAGTAGGGTATCAACAATCCAATGTATTTAGGCTAATACTTTAAAATACGAATTTTATTTGTAGTCATGTTTGGCATAAAACAGATGAGCGGTTGAATTCCCTTTTATGCATCAGAATTAGTGATCAACTGCCTTAATTGATGTGCTGTACTAAAGTTTTACATTTATTTCTAAATTTAAATAAATGTAAAATATCCTGTTAGACTTAAATCATTGTTTGCTGAGGCAACTATATTGTTGGTGCTCTTATTTCTGTTTGAGGTTCTTTTGGTTAATGTAAACCATGCTGATGTGTGTAAACATCACATTAATGAATCATGATTTTGGATTTTTTGTTCAATCAAATACTTCACAGAAATCTTACTGTTTACCACATTGAAAAACTACATTTTCTGTCAATAGAATAAGTAAGTTCCAGACCTTTAGATTGTATTGAGGTGAACAAAACTTGGTTTTGTAACTAGGATCTACCGTATAATGATTTCTGTTCTTGTTAATGGTGGTAAATTTTTCTGGGTGACTTGTTAAGAAATTTGGGATTCACTGTTTATATTAAACTCTTTTTAAAAATACACTTTAATGCATTTGACTTTTTTGCCTCACTGATGGTAATAAAGACACAAGTTAGTGAAAGTTATATTAATTATAATATTGCTAGCATTAGTCTATCATGTTTTATCTCATGAATTGCTTAATAGTGCAGCATAACTAAGCAACTATAATACGAGGACAATAAAATTAAGCATATTACAATATTAAGTCTACAAATAGCAATGGTCAGTATAGATATAACTGTTAGACCTGATGGAATCAACACTACTTGTTAATTTATGTGTGTGTGTGTGTGTGTGTGTGTGTTTCCTTGTATTTCTCCCTGGTTGGGACTGAGAGTCCTCAGAATGATAGGAATACATGTTAGATCTGCAAAAGTATGGACGTTTTGCAGGTCCTCACAAGAAATGTGTTTTTTCATTACTGATTTTTTTTTTTTAATTAAGAGCAGAAGCATTGACCTTTGGTTGATAAGGTTAGGTTTAGGTTTCTTTTTTACTCTTTTTATTAATTTTAGTCTCTTTATGTCTATGTACCAAATCTATACCATGTTGTGGAGACCAAACCTGTTTAAACACACACGTTTCCCCACAACTTTTTCATAACATTTTGGTTAATTAATAATAATTGTTAATATTTAACATTATTGTTTTCACATTCCTGGTATTTTTTTTCTTCTATTCTTCCAGATCTGTGGTGTCTTTTTATTATTTCCAAACAATTAAGTTCTGTTATAAAGCCACTTCTATATTATAATACAATGAAATATAAGCTACCTCAAACATACGTGGCTATTACTTTCAGATTCCTCTCGCACAGAAACCTAAAGATCCTCTTTTGGCCTAGCAACAGTGAAATCTGTATTTTGATTGGCTTAAACTGCAGGTGGGCGGAGTTTCTAGCAGATATTTTGCTTTCGGTTTCACCTGGAGACAGCGGAGTTTGCTGAGTCAATATCGAGATTTTTAGGTCAATTGTCTTCGAAATCCGTCAACAAAATGAAATTTCTTCTCTGTGCTGTCGTTGTGGTTGTCCTGAGCTCTTGTTCACTGGCTAAACAATGTGAGTAGTCTCTTAAGTCTTGTGTTTTCTAAGCTTGTCTGGTTCGAGTTAGCCTGATATCATTTTAAAGACTATTTTAACGTATGTGACGCTGAAGTAAATATTTTTATAACTTCATAACGTTTATATGTTTAAAGTTACAGGGGTTTTGAAGTTTTAGATAATACTGTGAGTAAAATAGTACAATTATAATAATGTTTGGAATCTTACTTTTATATAAAGACGAGGAAAGAACTTTCTAGACACAACTAATCAAACACCAACCAGAGGGTGTGACGTTGTCCCAGTTTGTTTGCTGTACTCTGGCCGTTCATTACAATCACTTAAAACATTTTTTCCCCTTTATTAAGTGACCTATTAAGTCATTATGTTGAGATATAATCTCATTAGCTACAAGTGCATCTAAAATAATATGAAAAAGTTTAATTGCTTTCATTATTTAGTACAAAAAGGTAAAGTGTCATATTTCATATTCATTACGCATAAAGTGTAATATTTCCAACTTTTCCTTGTTTTACTGTTGATCAGATTGCCTTATAGCTCATTAAAATCAGAACTCCAGATTCTCCCATTATTATAGTGTTTCACTTTGAAATTTTCTAATATAAAATAGTTTCAATATTAAAACAAAAAAGTTTATAATGTCACATGTAATTAATATAAAATATGTGACCCTTTGTCTTGTGTGAATAAATATATTTTTAAAATATTTATGTTTTTGACACAGTATTTTAATGACCTAATTGTTTTATAAACTCATTATTATAACATATCGGGCCATCTTTTGAGATACTCATTATTTTGATAGTAATGTCTCATTGTTTACAGTAATTGACCTTCCATTAGTACAAGTTGCATTATAATTAATTTGATTCCATTTGATTGAGAAATACCCTTCAATATCAACTTATCTACATAAAACATTGCACTTTTACTTTTCCACAGTAGGAGCATCAAATGGAAGGGTGGGAGGAAAGAAAAATCCATGCATACCCTGGGCCACCCTAGTATATATGACAGTTTACCATTTGAATAATACATTTTTCACAATATTACATTTTTATGTGCCTCTGTATACTCTATACAAACTCTTTCCTGCTCATATGCTGTACAAACATAAACTAACTGTCTTTAAAAATAATAATTGTTAACAGGCAGTTTTACTAACTTTTACGTTTAAATGATGAATGGCTGACCACCGTATTATAGGATGTAAGTTGTTAACTGTCACTCAATAGTCTAACTTTACATTCTTTTTGTGTATTATTTAGCTGATCCGAAGGTCCAGGTGTACAGCTATAGTGCTGGTGAATTTGGCAAAGAGAATGTCCTGATCTGCCATGTGAGCGGTTTCCACCCCCCAGACATCAGCATTGCTCTTCTGAAGAATGACGTGGAGATCCCTGGTGCTGTGCAGACAGACCTGGCCTTTGAGCAAGGTTGGATGTTTCACCTCACCAGGAGTGTTTCCTTCACACCACAAAAGAACGAGGAATATTTCTGCAGAGTCAAACACATGAACAACCAAAAAGATTTCATATGGGGTAAGAGTAGCGTGCACCATGTTGGGAGCATTTTATTACTTCACTCTCCATAGATATTTGACAGCCATCTCTTCATGAATGTCTAACATGATGCTCTCTACTTTTTTTTACAGAGCCAGATATGTAAGCCATGAAGATGTTGATGACAACACATCTCTGAATATTATCACTATGAAAAACACGTATGAAATGCAAAAGAAATGTGGCTCTAAAGACTCCTGCTTCCCACCTTATGTAGGTCCAGTGCAGAGAGCAGGGAGTCCCAAGTTTTACAGAGATTTTGATTTGGACTTGATGGGTTTGCAACTCAGCAAACCCCAAAACTCATAACATGCTGTTTTTCATTTTAAAACCAGGGCCTAGTCATTTACCAAATGTTGGTTGTGTATGTGGGTTGGTGAAATATGTAATTAGATACGTTTCATAATACCTGGTTAATAATTGGCTAAAATGCACATTTTGTAGTAACACATTTAATCTATCTAATCAGATTTTTTAATTAAAAATATGTGGGTTAATGATCATATACTTGATCTATTTTAGATGTTGCATAGACCACCTTTAAATTACCAATATCTTTACACTGCTGTTTAAAATAGATGAATAACATGCTAATGGTTCATGATTAAAATATTGCACATGAATATGTGAACACATTGTATTTAATATATTTAGTTAATGTACTGATATATATCTAGGGAACATGGCGTAAATATGAATACATTTAACTACAACACTAGTTCTAAACATTTGCACTGCTATAATTAGCATGAGGTTGAAAGGTAATCTGTATGCCGACTTTGAAACACTGCTGTCACACTGAATGTGCGTTTTGTCCAAATAAAGGTGACACTTTTGGCACTTTAATTAACAGATTGAACAACATTGATATATTAAATACACTTTTTGCTAATGCTGTAAAATTAAATAGCTATAAACAAAAGGCAATGACATACAGATGAAAGATTGTGTCTCGTTGTATGGCTCTTACAAAATGAAAAGAAAACTAAGTTATATGTACACAGAGGTGCATTTAAATGAGATTAAATTTGTAATCAATGCAAAAGGAATGTCTTGATATACCTTGAGTTTTTTTAAAAGATGTTTGAGTACTTTTGATGATTGATAATGCTATATGCATGTTATAATGGATAATGGTATCTGTTGATGCACAAATAATGCTCATCACTTTTTGTCTTTTGGACTTTTTATTTTTAAAGTTAGTACCTAAAGTCACTACTGACGTTAAGTTCTTTTTTTTGTGTCAAATATTTTCCCATAAACAATACCAAATGTGCTAGGATTACCTGTATATGATGTATTTGGAAAATGTGATGGCAAAGTAAAACTGAGGTCTCTTGATAGTACTTGTCTTCTTTCTCTTTTTCACTGTTTTGCCTCAATGGAATGGGGATTAAATTGGCTACAATAAATATGAATCTTGTTAATAATCTAGAGGTTGTTAATGGGGTTCAGGTCTCGAAATTGAGCTGGATATTTGAAGTGGTCTAATTGTTTTCTAGAGCAGTATATACTGCTATGTAACAAATATGACATTTAGAGTTGTTGATAAAATATTGTATTACAGTAATGGCATTACTCACCTCTTAGTGGAGAGTCACAAAGTACATCTGAAGCAAAGGTACAGTATATCTGTGGTTTTTAAAGTTTCTGACTACTTATGACTTTTTCAAGACTAATGACACATGCACATGAGTCACTGTCAGAGTTGCCAGTTTGGTATTTTTTTTAACCAAATTTGAATATTTTAAAAACTATGTGAACTTTTGAGCTACTTTCAACAAGCTCTTATAAATACGATATAAAATTATCAAATGAGGGTATAACTGTTGTTAAAACATGAGAAGCTAACAGTTGACAGTGAAAATCATTTGATGGAGTGTTACATCAAAAAATGTTGGGACAGTATGAAAAATGCTAATAAAAATGCAGTGTTTTTTACATTACTTTTATTACAGACAGTTTAAACCCAATAATTTTTGGTTTTGTCTGGTCACCTTCAATGGTTCTTTTTGTCTTTTGTCTGGAGCTCAGAGCATCAATTTCTTCTGGAAAAAAAAGGGTCTAGAATACTGATTCATCTGACCACAGTATACATTTCTGCTGTGTAATGGTCCATCCCAAGTCCATAAAATTTTACATCACTTCTGTACATGACTGACATAAAAATATTTTTGCACAATAATGTGGCATATTTGTAAATGTAACTCTGCATTGTAGTGCTTGACAAATGTTTGCCAAAGTAATTAATTGCCCATTTGTTTATATCAGCTATTGATGAATGATGGTTCTTGATGCAGTGCATCTGAGGGTTCAGAGTTCATAGATGTTCTTCTTAGGCTTGCACTCCTCTGTGCACTGAAATTCCTCAAGATTCCTTCAGTTGTTTAATGATATTATGCTATGTAGAGGGAGAAATATGCAAATGCCTTCCAATCTTTCTTTGAAGATCACTGTTTTTAAACATTTCAATCATTTTCTAATGCATTTGTTGACAGAACTCTCATTACACCATAATTACAGTCCCCTGTTGACATCACCCATTTGAAATTACGTCATTATTTCATTTTTTTAACCTTGTTGCTCTTTTTGGAATTTGGTGCAATGCACAATTTGCATGCTGGAAAGTAGGGAATGGATGTATGTTAAGAAATTACATGAATTTGACCAAACAAATATGAAATAAATTAGGTTTAATTAGGTACTATTTGCAATGAAATAAAAGTTAAAGTAAATGTAATTAGACTTTCTGATAGTAGGTGATTGATTGGAATAGGATATAAAAATATAGATTAGAGAGGAAGGGAAATTAGATACTGTGTTTTTAAGGTGAAAAAATCATTGTTACAGCATGACAATTTAATAATAATAACAACAACAACAAAAACAAAATTATTATTATTATTATTATTATTATTATTATTATTATTATTTATTAATAATAATAATAACAACAAGAACAACAATAATAATAATAATAATAATAAGCATTACACGGGTGTGATAATTAATGGATGGATAATAATAATAATTAATAATAATAATAATAATAATAATAATAATAATAATAATAGAGATTTTGGGCTGGTTTCAGATAATGCAGTGGAGAATTTTTCGTCACCTGGCAACTTTAGCCACTGTCAGGGTAGGAAATGGGCGGGGCGTGGGCATTTCCAACTTAAAGCAACATCTATGACAAATAACGTAGAATTACACAAACGCTCCCGAGACGCCGTCGACAAACGTCTGCACTATGTCAGGTCATGTAGACCCGTCCACCTACCTGTTAGACGTCCCACCGCGGATAATGGAGACGTTTTGTAAAGTAATGGACAGCTGTCCTGACGGTCTGGGATGGAGAGGTTTGGGTAAGAAAGCTACACGTTCAGACTGACTGAGCAGACTGACCGATCCTGTGTCTGATGTGTGTTTTGACTGTGTTTCTTCACAGCTGTCCGTATTCTGCCCAGCTGGTTGGACGTCAGATGTTCAGAGATGCACGCAGCCGCGGGCAGGAGTCCGACCCACGAACTTGTGTGGTCCTGGGCTCAACAGAACAAAACCGTCCGGGACTTACTTCAGGTCCTGGAAGATATGGGTCATTATCGAGCCCTCAGTCTATTTCAGTCCCAAGGTAAAAACAGGAGTCCTATTAAGTAGTGACGTCATTAACACAATTACTGTATCAATCAGCCATGACATTAAAAATTCTGTCCTTTTTTTCAGCTCCACAGGTGCACTTTTTAGTTCTACAATTACAGACTGTAGTCCATCTATGTATACTTTGGTATGTTAGTCCAGCAGGTGTTGCTGTGCTAACATGTTAAAACAGTGTTCCAATAAATGTGTTAACTTAATTTATAT
>BRDA01006059.1:24539-37188 GCA_036984385.1 Crenuchus spilurus | reverse complement strand
AGAGAGAGAGACTGAGAGACAGACAGAGAGAGAGAGAGAGAGAGAGAGAGAGAGCTAGAGCTAGTTAGTTAGCTGCTGACTGGTAGAATTGCTGCCTAAACGCGAGTTGTTTACCTTACTAAAGTAAGTTAGTCTTTTGGTTCAGTGCGTGTGCTAAAGCCTATTGTCTACTAACACAGCAGAGCTAAAAGTGAAACTCTGTTCTGAGACTTAATAAATGATCCACCAGCAATATTTCTGCTGCATATATCAACATGTAAATAGCTACATCAACATAATCTGATCTGTTTGTAGCTTAAAACCTTATTTATGCTTTTTTATTTAAATAAATACCCCCCCGCCTTTTTTTTTGCTCATGTGCCTCGTTTACTGGCATTCATAGGGGCCCACTGACATTGAGAGTGTACAGGGCCCCGAATTTGCTGCTATGGGGGTCTGGAGGTAAGGAAGTCCATAATCCAGCTGCATATTGTGTGAGTGATCCCAAGTGTGCTCAGTTTGGAGACTAGTCTAAATGAGCTGATGGTGTTAAAGGCAGAACTGTAGTCAATAAACAACATCCTGACTTATGTGTTAACTCCATCCAAGTGGATGAGTGCAGTGTGCATTGCCAGAGAAACTGCGTCATCAGTAGATCTGTAGGCGCGGTAGTCAAACTGATAAGTGTCCAGGGTGCTAGGAAGGCTACTCTTTATATGACCCAAGATTAGTCTCTCAAAGCACTTCATCACTATGGGTGTAAAAGCGATATTGTGATATTTTGGAGTGTCTGGAACAGATTACTTGGATTTACATTATTTCTTATGGGACATATGGCTTCAGTCATCATTAGTTTTGGTTGTCTTCAGGCACTTTAGAATGGATTAATGATGAAAACCAATGTTCTACTGTATATGCAGTGTCAGAAAGCAGCTGGTCAAAGCCTTTACTAATCTGCGGCATGAATACAGAATAGTCAACTTAAAGATGCAGAATGAAACTATCCTTGTCCTCTGTGTATGCAGTTTTACACTCAGTCTTATGAGTAGAAATGCCATACAAAATATTCACATGAGTGTGTAGATAGACTGTTAAAAATAACTGTAGCTTTGAACTGAATTGGCATCACACATTTGAGTCACCGTACTAAGTCCTCTCAGCCTAAATTAAGACTTCTGACCACAAGCATAGGTTTCAGTCCCTCTAAGGTAGCGACTGATGGTTTCTTCCTATAAACGCATAAGTACAAGAGAAACAAAACACATACGTAGAATAATTTACTATTATATATGTTATTTACTATTCAGCATACAGTATATACTGAATACTATTAGTACTGAATACTAGAGATTTGTACTTATTATTGAAATGTAATTCATATATATGCAATTCCTGAGTCCTGTCAAAGGTCTAACTATATTTAATATACTTTATTGAGGAAAATGTTGACATATTTGTGAGAGGCAAAAGAATGTGAACCTCTAGGATTAGCAGTTCATTTGAAGGTGAAATTAGAATCAGGTGTTTTTAATCAATTGGATGACAATCAGGTGTGAGTGGGCACCTGTTTTATTTAAAGAACAGAGGTCTATCAAAATCTGCACTGTATAATGCGTGTAATAGTCAGCGAGGTCACAATGGACCCCAGGGTAACTTCTAAACAACTGAAGACCTCTCTCACATTGGCTAATGTTAATGTTCATGAGTTCACCATCAGAACAACACTGAACAACAATGGTGTGCATGGCAGGGTTGTAAGGAGAAAGTCTCTGCTCTCCAAAAAGAACATTGCTGCTTGTCTGTAGTTTACTAAAGATCACGTGGACAAACCAGAAGACTATTAGAGAATGTTTTGTGGACGGATGAGACTAAAACAGAACTTTTAGGTTTAAATGAAAAGTGTTATGTTTGGAGAAAGGAAAACACTGCATTCCAGCATAAGAACCTTATCTCATCTTTGAAACATGGTGGTGGTAGTATCAGGTTTGGGCCTGTTTTGCTGTATCTGGGCCAGGACGGCTTGTCATCATTGATGGAACAATGAATTATGAATTATACAACAATAACATACTTAAGTCGGTCATGCAGATTGCTCCTTTACAACATCCAGAGAATTCTACCTTTTCTCTCCAGAGAGGCCACACAGGTGCTTGTTCACTCCCTCGTCATTTCCAGACTTGATTACTGCAGTTCCCTCCAGTCTGGTCTCCCTATACGTGCCATCAGTCCTCTGCAGCTGATCCAAAATGCAGCGGCATGACTTGTCAAAGTTCAGTCATGTAACTCACTGATGACCTATAGCTGCCTGTATCAGATTCAAAACTCTGATGTTGGTGTACAATGCCAAGAATGGACCAGCTTCTCCGTACTTGATGGCAATGGTCACAACTTGATCCATACAAGAGCCCTTTGAGCTTCAAAAATGACTTGGCTTGACCTTCCTGTTCTTCAAAAAGCATGGAAGACAAGCATCCAGACATTTCCTTGCACTCACACCTAAATGATGGAGCATACTTCCCTGCATGTCTGAGTCACTTGCTGTCTTCAAATGAAGACTGAAGACCCATCTCAAGAGCACTTATCCTGTATGTATTAAAGGCTTATGATGTACTCATGTATTCATTGATTTCACATTCAGATCATGGATGTTGAGTGTGGTGTTTGCATTTACATTTGAGGCATCCGTACTGACCTGTATTTGGGAGCATGTAAGCTTGAGGTATTTGGATTCTACCCTACACTGACTAGCTAGAGACCTTTCCTGGGTAAACAGCAAAGCGCTTATGGATAAGAGTGTCTGCTAAATGCCTCAAATGTAAATGTTAATGTAAGACTCAGTAAATAAAGAATATTGATTGATTGATGCAAGCAGTTGTAATAACATCATTTTGAGTTT
Organism: Crenuchus spilurus; assembly: GCA_036984385.1. Taxonomy (NCBI): domain Eukaryota; kingdom Metazoa; phylum Chordata; class Actinopteri; order Characiformes; family Crenuchidae; genus Crenuchus; species Crenuchus spilurus. The sequence continues at coordinate 34,313 of BRDA01006059.1, read as the reverse complement.
AAGTGAAAAACATTTAGCTCTCTTGACAAATGTCAATGTGTACTATTATTCAACCTCCACCCTCAGTTCTTGGTGAGCACCCTTTTGCACGGATAACCTCTAATAAAAGATTTAAGAGCTGGCAAACTTTTGAGACTCTCTCATGGAGTTTTTTTTCCATTCTTCTTGTGTAAAAGCTTCCATTTCATTGAGGTTTGATGACTTTTTTTAAACACATTAAAGTTTTTCTATGGGATTTCAATCTGGAGACTGGTGTCCATTGATATGATTGAAATGATTTTCAACCTTTGGTTGACTTGGAAGTGTGTTTAGGATCTTTGTCTTGCTGGACATTCAACTGATCACCAAAGTGTAATTCCACCACAGAAGGTATAACATTCGTCCTCAGAGTGACTTGATATTTATGTGAATCCATGATGCCAGTCACTTTTCTAGTTACAACCAGGGGCGTCGTAGTGGGGGGAAAGTGGCACTGAGTTACCAGGGCCCCAAGTGTGGAGAGGGCCCTTGATGAGTCTGGAATTTTATTTTCCTTTAAATATATATATATTTTTTAAATTTAATAATAGGGGGCGGGGCCCTGGGCATTGCTTGTGCATAGGGCCCAGAATTTGGTGCTACGCCCCTGGTTACAACCTCCAAACTTATATGTAGGAATTTTCAATTCGGTCTCTTCACAAATCCCAGAATGCACTGCGCAACCAGCAACATCTGGTTCACCATTTTCTCTTGTTTATGTCTGTGTTGGCTACGCTACATACACTGTTTACAACTTTATTTGGTAAGTAAATACGTGATATCTACTAGCTTTTGTAACTATATGCAGATAATATGTCTTTGGATATTAAACATCATATCTTGTTGTGTCAACTTGTATTTTCAGTTTATGCAGTGGGTTTTTAGTGTAAACACATTGTTGCAAGCTATCGTGTTGCATGCTATCAATTCAATGTAGGCCAGTGTGGCAAGTAGCGTGATAGTGTAGCTTAGTATTGATAGCATGGTGAACCAGTGAACCGCATGTTGCCGGTTGCGTGGTGCATTCTGGGATTTGTGAAAGGAGCGAATAACTTTAATGCAACATTTATTTTTATTGTGTTGGTAGCCACCTGAATCGCCCATTCATTGACTCTCTCTATCACTTGTAATGTCTCTGACTCTAGGAGGGAGCAGACTAATACAGGCCTCCATTAATGTATGTGAAGTCAAGCTCCTCCTCTTTTTGGAGGACAGTGCAGAACCCCAGTTCTGATGGATGGCCTGGCAGACACCTGAGCCAGCTGACATTACTTAGTAGTGCTGGGAAGAGAGTGCCATCTTACCCACCCTTAGAGAGTATGGCCAATTTTGCTCTCTCAGGCCCTGACTGTTGATTGCAAGTAGCATGATTGGGATTTGAATTTGTGATCCTCAGATCATAGTGACAGAGCCTTAGTCTACTGAGCCACTAGAGACTAGAGGCAGCATTTCTCATTTTTTCTCTGAAACTGAAGGCAGAGAAGACCTGCAGTGTTGACTTTGAACCTGTGTAGTTTTATAAGATAATGAAAACTTCTGCTTACGTACAGATCTGCTACAAAAATAGGAGGTGAGATGTTTGGTTGAAACCAGATGAATTTATCAGCTGATTTATTGCGTTAATATGTTAATGATACCACTATTTTATATGATTACGTTTCAGTACATCTTTTCATACCTAATGTCTAATCAGTTACATATATACTCCACACTTCCACACTTAACTTTCTCTGAAAATATCATTAAATACTATACGATCATAAACGACTAATAAAACTAAATGTGGACTACTCGTTGGGAATATAACAAGGAATTATTCATTAATTATTGAATAATCCGACATTAATGACTAATTAATATAATTAATATATAATTATTGAATATTCAATTAATAATCCAACAATTTTTATTCTTTAAATAATTGAATTTGTTTGATTTTTTTAAAACATGGAAAGTGTGTTGAAGTTGTGTGTTTTTTTGGCTTTTATAATATTTTAATATGACTCTTATCAGCCTTTAGGCCAAGCCTAGAAAATCATTTCATTGATACCTGGTGAGGACCTTGTGCTTTGTGCACATTTAAGTTATTCTCAACAGTGTAAAAAATGTGTGCATGTAAATTTGACTTGTAGTATATGCATGCAACATGTCAGGACACCCATAATAACACATCCCATTAGAGCTCATCTACAACATCAACAGAGACAGCAGTCAGATACTACTGTTGCATAACCTAAGTATTCTCTGCATGTGGGGGCAATACAGAACACAGCAAGAACATATTTTACCACCATCACTGATATCCAGGAAATCCAACAGATAAGCTACAGAAGAATTTATGACATGATAATAAACTATAATGCAACACTTTAATGTCTTGTAAGCAGATCTATCTTTAAGATACTTTATCACATCCTACCCAGTGGCTCTGAGTCCTGGTCCAGGAGTACCACTGCCTAGCTGCGTGAAGCTGACATCCCACCCACAATTTTCGTTTGTGCTGCTTTGGTTTCTGAGTTATTAAAGATTATTTTTTAGGTCATCTAAAGGTCACCATCCCCCCGTCATGCTCCAAAATAAACCGGAGTGGTCTACTTTTTTAGTGCTCCGTTTGTGCTGGTTTGTGCCGTTAAAATGGTCGTTTGTGCTGCTTTCGTTTCGGAGATATTATGAATTATAATTTTGGCCGATGACGTCACCATCCCCCCATCATGCTCCAAAACAAACCGGAGTGGTCTACTTTTTCAATGCTCCGTCTGTGCTGGTTTGTGCCGTTGAAATAAATCTTTGTGCTCTTTTAATTCTCTAGTTATAAAGGTTTAAAAGTTGGGCGAGTGACGTCAGTCAGCCCCCCATTTGTTGCCAAATTGAACCAAAACGGTCTCATTCGTTTAAGCTCCATTTGTGCTGGTTTGTGCCGTTGAAATAAACATTTGTGCTATTTTATTTCTCTAGTTATAAAGCTTTAAATGTTGGGCCAGTGACGTCACCAGCCCCCCATATGGTGCCTAATCGAACCAAAACGGTCTCATTCGTTTGTGCTCCATTTGTGCTGCAAAAATAAACGTTTATGCTATTTTAATTCTCTACTTATAAAGGTTTAAAAGTTCGGCGAGTGACGTCACTCAGCGTCACTGAGCTTCACGCAGCTCCACTGCCCTGTATGTTAGGGGCAGATTTCAACCTCATCATCTTTCATTTGACATGAAGTGAGAGGAGGGAAGTGATTCAGGTCATTTGTCTTGCAATTTCAGCAGTTTCACAAACTAATTTCTATAAATTGTGCACAAAACACACACACACACACACACACACACACACACACACACACACATTCAGCTGAATGGAATGTAAAGGTGTTAATGTGATGATTTTTAAAGTTCTCTCTGAGAATATCACTTACTCATACTAACTACAAAGAATGACCATCTAAAGCGTAGAGCAGATGCACTTGCCAGAAACTTTTGAAGGAGACAACCACCCCCTTACACTCTTATTAATTATTAATTATTAACTGTTTTACAAAGTAATACTCTTTTACTAACTTATCTGATTACTTAATAATTTAGAGGAATGTGTGCTCTTATAACATGTTCTCTCTTTAGCTGCGTCACAAGAACACAAGGCCTGAGAGAGTTTTTTATACAGTTCAGGCTCTGCTGAAGGTGGTTATCGGGAGGTGTTATGGCCAAAAGAGCAGATCTGCTGGAACCACCAGAGCTGAACTACCAGATGTAAAATAGATTTTATATTGATATTGATCTGTGGGTAGAATTTTGCTCTATGTTACTATATTTGTATGTTTCTTTGTATACCTGTAATGCTGAAACGTCATTTCAAGTAAACTTTTATATGTTTTTAAAGGATACACTTTGACTCATTGTCATGTTTTCAGCTTTTGAGCTTCATATATGTTCAGACTTTATCTTAGTCATGCTGGTGGTTAAAAAAGCTGCTGCTCTCTAAACAGCTGCAACAGACAGATGTATTATCAAATAGTGTATTATAATAATAATAATAATAATAATAATAATAATAAAAATAAAATAATAATAATAATTTCCATGGATGTTTTTGTAAAAGTATTGTAAAATACTGCTTTAATTATTCAGCAGAGAAAACAAACAATTTTTAAAATGTGTCCTGCCAACCACATTTGGCCAGCTTCTGGGCCATCATTTTATGTGGTATATTATATAAGACACACTTACTGGATTTCAGGTCATTTTAACACTGCTAAATGTCTTTACCCAATAGCAGGTGTTGAGTCAAGCAAAACTCATTTGAGAATGTACAAAAATGAACAAAAACATTAATTTAGCTCATAGCATATGTGCTAATAGTATTAGCATCATTGTTTCAAAGCTACATTGTGAAAATTAAAAAAATATAACCAAACCATCAAAAGTATTCAGGTTTAAATTTACTGTAATTAAAATGAATGGTCATGTTCTAGTGCTTGGTGACTTTATCATTACCTACCTCAAATAAAGCTGCTGATATTTCCCATTTTTAGGTCACCATACTCAAAATGCGCATCAATAAATGTGATTCTGATTTTTTTTCCATAGTTTATTTATTAGTCTTACATTATGAACTTTGGGAGAAGGACTGTTTTTAATAATGTATGCCACCTGCTGTTTGTCTTGGGTGATTTTTGCATTTCAGTATTGGGTTTCATTGTCAGTCAGTCAGTAAGTCATTCAGTATAAAACGTGACTCTCTAGGCTGGCGTCCAGGCAGGACAAATAATTAAGTAGCATAGATGACAATTTAGTTATCTATTTTTTTCTTCACCAAAGTGGAAAGAACTCAGAAATGTACATTGTCCACTAATCTGACACAGCAATAGCTATGAGCTATTTTACTGTGAGAGCAAATACTACTCCATCTAAATGAGCACAATTAACAGACTTATCAAAACATTTCATAGTGTGCTCTGACTCACATACAAAATTTGGTAGATGTTCTAACACATCAGTTCTGTGGCAAAGAAGACCTGCGAGCATCTCTACAACCTCAGACATCTCAGGACTTCAAGCTGCCCACCAAGGTGTTGTGTAACTTCTACACCTGCACCAAAGAAAGTATTCTCTCAGGGAACATCACGGCTTAGTTTGGGAACAACACGCTACAGACAGACTTTTCCGAGAGTGGTGTGTTCAGCATCATCCAAGCGGAGCTCCCTGACCTGCAAACCATCTACAGCAGGAGTGTCCAAACTGCAGTCCTGGAGGGCTGGATTCCTGCACAGTTTAGTGATATTTCTGATCAAATACACCTGACTAAACTCAGCAGGTAATGAGCAGGTTTAATTGTAATGTCAAAATAGAGACATCACCAAACTTTGCAGGAATCTAGCCCTCCAGCGCTGGAGTTGGACATGTCTGATCTACAGCAAGTGATGCTGGATCAAGGCCAAAAAGGTTCTGACAGACAGTAGCCACACTGACAATGGACTCTTCTCTCTGCTGCCGCCAGTGAGGTGTTTTCGCGCCCTGAAGTCAAACACAGAGAGGTTGAGAAGGAGCTTCTACCCACACACTGAACTCTGGACAATAACACTGACACACACACACTCTGGCCTAAGCAAACACACACACACACACACACACACACACACACACACACACACACACACTTCCTCTCTATTATACTACATTCACACTATACCCCACCACCCATGTTTACTACTTAACCATCCACATACATTGTATATTTGTATATATTTTATCTGTATATTTCCACATTATCTCCATGGCTTGCACATGAATTTCTTCTTGTATTATAGTTCCTACAGTCTTTCTTATCTCTTAAATATCCCCACCCCACTTCTTTTCCTAATGTGAACAAGCAGTCATCAAAGAATTTCACTGCCAGTTGTTTCATATATGATTGTGTATGTGACAAGTAAACTGTGATTGATAAAGACCAGTGGCTGTGTGTAAGTCCTACACAAATGCTACATTTGGTGTCAGAAGTGGGAACATACTACCCTCTGCCAGAACTTGAAGAGGAAGAACAGCAAATCAGTGAACCTGAAAGCAAGTGGTGAAGAGGTCACCAGCTCATGGCGGGGAAGAATGCCAAACATTGGGCTTGATGGAGCTTTGCAGCCAATGACTGGCTGCAGAAGAGGACAGTAGCCAAGGTGACAAACCCTGCCACTAGAAACAGTGGGGAGCAGAGCTGCATGCCACATGATGTGGACAAAGCCACAAAGATGGCAATGTCAGAAGTGGGTCAAGTATGGGTTGATGGAGATGTGGTGTAGTGGAATCTCTGGTAGCAGTGGCAGAGAGTGCATTTATCAGGCAACCCCACCTTAATGGGCATAGTGTCTGTGAGTGTTACATCAGCACCTGATGATAAACACAATGAATGATCACTGCTGCTCATTTCTGCTTGGCTTTGGATAAAAATGGGGAAACAAGTGCAGTTAATCAGGCTGTCTGGTAGTGGAATTAATGCAGAGGGTAAATGGAATGGACATGGCACTCTGGGACAGAAGTGTGGCTCTGTGAACAGTGTTGTGGAGTGGACATGGAAGGGCTGCTGTGATATGGAGGAGCACATGGATGAGTTGACTGTGGGTTCAGGAGGAACACTGAACTATTGATGTTCATGGATACTGTTTTGGTCCATACCAGCCCTGGAAAAGATAGACTATGTTAGGTCTGGAGTGGCCTTTTGCATCCCTTCTAGATCCTGAAACTGATTAGTATGCCATGAGTTCTGCCATTGACTTCACTAATTGACTCTATGCACTATGAAAAGTGGTTTTCAAAGTTATAGGACTGTTCAATATAATGTTTATGGGGGAACATACATACATACATACACATTACACTTACATACACAGGTGACCCTGCACCTTTTCAATAGTCAAGTTTTTGTCCCCTGCAGTTTTTACCATCCAAAAACAATGTTATACTATATTAAATAAAGACGGGTCAAGCACTAGGACCAAGCGAAAAATGCCTGCTCCAGTTGAAGCCTCTTTCCCTTTAGCCTGGCCACAAGCTCATTGATTGGCTTTGCTGTTTTTTCACCCCACTGTTACTTCATCTGGTTGTAAACACCGACATAGTTGGCCAGGAGTCCATGTTCACCTGCCACTGTAAGTTGTTAACATGTAGGGCATTTGAATAAGTGTAAAATTGGTGGTAATGAGTTGGAGTGAAGTTGACTAACAAGGTGAAACACAGTATTGAGTGAAAATTTTATGCAATATGCTTTACAAACAGTCAAATTACAAAGGGAACATTGAACTTAACAGTAACAATAGAAAACTAGAAGAACTACTAGAAAACACAGGGATTGGAAAGAGTTTGAGTTTTATTAAATTTTCAGTAATTTTAACGTTAAATGTTAATAATTTATTCACTTAATAATTAATACTGTATGTATTTTAATATAATAATATTCATATTAATTTTATTATATTATTATTAATGATGATAAATAGTAGTTATTATTAGTAATAGTAAATAATAATTATTAATAAAATATAATCAATAAATTATTACTATTAACTCATAATGAATCATAATTTAATTTATGTATTTATGTTGGTCATAAATGTTGGTGTTGGTGTTAAGTCGTCTTTACATTATTATTATTATTATTAACTTGCGCTATTATTTCGCTGTTGTATAAAGACTTCTACGTATTATCAATACTTTATTTGAGGGACCCGCAGCTGAGTAAACACGACCAGATTTACATGTAACACTCAGCCACGTCAGACACGTCATTACAGGCTTTATGTCGTAGTCTGTCTGTCCTTAGAGATCGCTTTAATGACATTGTTCTAAAAAATATATATAACATATATTTATATGTCAGTTCTACATCCTAAGTCACACAATATGTAGTCCATGTACTGGGCGTTTTGTTCAGTCAGAAGTCATCGATGTGGAACGTTTCTTAGCAGTAGTTGTGTTTTCTCCCGGACGCATTACGGTGCACACAGTCAGAAGAATCGCTGTAAACATTTCGTTTCAATGTTTCTCCTTTAAACACCGTTTTTACGTTAAATTTCTATGAACTGAAGATTAACGCTGGAGGAGGCGGTCGCTTTGCTTGAGTTGTACCTGGTTGTCATGGTCATTTCTTTCTCTTGGGCCGTTTATTTTTTGTTTCTGTCCAAACCGGGACTGGGGAAGAACTACAGGATTGACTGAAGGGAGAGAAACTTCAGCTGCAGATGCAGGTGACTTTTAAGTATTACAAGTCACACATCTGCAAATGCATTTGCTATAAAGGTTATATGTTATATGATGTCTAAACGTTGTAAAGATAAGTCTTAGATATAAAACGTCAAATGTAGCCTCAGACAGTGTGTTCACAGCCGTTAAAACAACAGTTGTTATAATACGTGAGCATTATCTGCGTGTACGGAAGTGTAGCTACTGCATAAGGCATATAAACTTTTTATAACATTATTATAATTATAATTATTAACATTATATTGTCATCATGTTGTCTGATTATTTTATTATTTAACATCTTGTTTCAAGATGATAAAATCCTTTAATTTTATGCATCTTATGACTTGTTTCCAAATGATGTTTACATTTGTTCACCGCCCACCACACGTCCATCACAACTACTTTACCAACCAGATTAACCGGCCATGCTACGGGCAGCAGCATTTAGTTAATATTTAAGTATTACTTGCATAGTATTTTACTATCCATGTTAAATTACATTTTGCATCACTTCTACATTTACCAGAACAAATAAGTTCTGCCATCGACTCTGTTAAGTGAGTCTGTGCACTGTGCAAAGTGTTTTAAAACTAATAGGCCTAATGAATGAAACCTAAAAAGTACACGATTAAATTGAGAGACCATGACATTCTCCAAACATTCAGACCAGATTGATATATGCTGCATGCACACTAGATTTGTTAGTAGCACATTAGCATAATCCACATCCATGAATTCAGGAAGCTGTCCAGTTCACCAGCAATAAGGCACCAACTACTTTGTGTAAAATAAGTAAGGAAAATAAGCACGATTTGAACTTAAAAATGAAAATAAATCTAAACTTCACACCCATCAACACTATCAAATATACATTCCACTGGTGCAACTGGCTATTTTGGAATAAAATTGTCATTTTATGGAACTTCACAGAAAGTAATGCATAAATTAGTGATATGTTAACTGCAGAAATCACTGGAAAAGCAACATTAAAATGCATGAATTTAGTTGTGACTTTTTCAATTAACCACACCCTGCTCACCAAATGCAAAGCTGAATTAAAGTTTTGATAGAGGAATGAGGGAATTTATCAGTATCCTCTTCAGTTAAACATTTAAAGCAGTTTTCTGTCTTTTATGTAACTTTTTATAAACTGCATATCTGTAAAACAGTTACTTCTCTATGTTTTTTTTTTTAAGTTTTCAATTATAAGTTGAAAATTGTCATGTCACTTTCTTTCCAGAATCAGAAAGCACATGCTTGTCTTTCAGGATTTACATAAGCTTTATGGTTTGGAAGGATATGTTTAAGGGTTCATCTTAACTTTAAGCTTTTATTTTCAAGTCATGATGTGTGGTCATAGTAATTAAAAAACAGATTCTTAAAATGTCACATGCATAGTTTTCACATATACAGAGATCCAAATTGGAGAGCCATATATATATATACATATATTAGGGATGCACCGATACCACATTTTTTCAAACCGAGTACAAGTACTTACATTTAAGTACTTGCCGATACCAAGTACCAATAAGAGTACTAA
>BRDA01006058.1:39091-68753 GCA_036984385.1 Crenuchus spilurus | reverse complement strand
ATTCACCGCTGGAAAGTGAATTGTTTATCACGTGTGATGGCTGGAATAATGGTAGGTGCAATAGTTAGTAGTAGGTCTGATGGTATCGGATCAAGATCGGATTTTGTTTACATATATGTTATTTTATCTTTTGTATTAATACATATACTTCGGTAGTCTGATTTTTAAAATGTTCTGTTTTTATCTACAGTTTATTGTTCAGATAAAAAAAAAAATTATTAAACTGTACAAGTATATAGTAAATATACCATCCATTTTTTTTCACGGTTTCTTGAATGTTAGATAAAGTATTTGTTTACTTTGTGGAAGTAATTGTGGGTTTTGTAGATATTTGCAGAATAAAGAGTACTGTTTTTCCTAAATTTTGCACAATAAGAACTGACTTCTATTTTCAAACATTTTGTCACCTTTCCGCTGCTGCTGCGTCCATGGCCCCATCGTGATCCTTGTTTTGCCTTGTGCCATCTCCCCATGTGCAGTGTTTGGCCATCATCTCTTATTGTAATGCATTGTCATGCTCTTATTGTGTATAATTGTGTATCTTTCCTTCTTTCTAGGTATTAGTGATAGTTTTGTTCTAACTGTGATTGAACTGAAGAGTAGTTTGGACTCCAAACTGTCTGTACTAGTTGAGATAATTCTCTTTATGGAAACAAAGCACTGTTGTACGTCGCTCTGGATAAAGCGTCTGCTAAATGCTGTAAATGTAAATGTCATTATAGTGTCATCATGCTATTTTTGTCTTGTAGGTATTTATAGCAGAGCCACAGTGTTTTGTTTCTTAATAAAGTCTCATTTTGTGGATCCCGCTGCATTTTCTCCTCCTCAGCCACAGACGTGCTGACAATTTTTAAATATCATGCTTTTTTAAAGTGGAGAGATAAGTGGATCTGTGCAGGTTATGGAAGACATATTGGTCCAGTGCACCATAAATACCTTTTAGATACTTCAAATATTTAAAAAGTAATTGATTCTTCTTTAAAAAAAAAAAAAAAAAAAAAAAAGTCTTGTAAGTGCACTTAGCTCATACATTGTGTGTGTATGCATAACAACATCCCCAAAGTGGACCTAAAAATAATTGTTCCCAGAGTAAAGGTAATTTTTCAACCATGAAAAATGGAATTTAACAAAAATCAGTACTGATGTTGACAGTAACCTTTGCTCATGTGGTGTTAATCAGAGATTATTTTAGCACTAAAACTAGAGAAAAATGGGGTTCCCAAAACTGGGGTGTTTAGTCACAGGTTCCCAAAAGTTTCATAACCTGTGTGTGTGTGTGATGTCTTATCTGCGTTTCTGCTGCACCGTTCACATGAACGCGCTGCCGACGTCATTCGCACAGCCCGATGGGAATTGTAGTTTCGGCTCGGCTCACCATCTTTGACTTCGGAAACACCACGGCATTTTCAATATTTTAACAACCTGCACGATGCAGCATTTCGTCAGTAAAATTATACTCTAAACATACCCAACTAGCAACTATCATCGAGTCAATACATAGTGTTTACAAATTAAAAATTGTATATAAGCACTCGCAGCCAAAAATGCTAATCCAATCTAAATGCCAAAACGGCCGGCTAGCATACAAGTTAGCAGCCGAATTGAACTTCTTAACCACAATGTATGCCTCGTACTCTTGTTGTGTTTTTTCACTTGTGCACTTAGAGTACCTTAATACTCTTAATATTTATAGCAAAAATACCTCCTTAACTTATCTGAACTCACCAGAGTTTTTTCCCCACAAGTACAGCATACCATGTCAACCTGTTTAGCTCAGAGCAAACAAATGTGAAGTCAAAAGAAACGGTAAAACTGGATGCCTGTTCATCAAATCAAAGCATGACAAGTGAGGGTTTAGTGACATTTCAGCTGTATTCAAGTACACAGTGAAGCAAAACATTGTTACTTTGGTACCAGGGTGCAGTACAACATGAGTGCAAACAATACAATACAGTAAATACAAATAACATATGACAATTACTATAAATAAAGAAGCTGCAAAAATGGGACCAGCATACACAACAGAAAGTTGTGCGCCAGCCAGTACTGACAGCGTTTCAGTGTTGTGTTGCTCTTGCTAGCCTCAATACTATGTAAACTAGTATGCTGTTTCCCTGATAATAGTTTTCTGTTATGTATGTATTATGCACAATTTGTATTTTTTATTTTTGTATTTGGAAAATTAATCTTACATTTTTTAATCTTTTATACTTTGCTATTAATTTGTATTTTTGTACATTTGTATGAATTGCCATGTCATTTTCAATACATGTAGGAATGTTTCATATATGATGCTGTAATAACTGTAGCATATTAATAAATTCTTTGTTTTGGATTTTCTTTCCTGTATTATTTTTTCTTACACAGTGTTTTGCTTGTTTGTACCATCACATCTGGGGAATTTCCATCAATTGTGTATTACAAGATTAGTTTTCTGCATTTACTAATTGTGTTGGGATGTCATGAGTGTATATGAGTTGAAGTTTGATGTGTTGTAGTTTTGAAACTTTCTGTGACTTGTCATTTAGTGCTTGATAGAGCCCCCTCTGATGTCACTTTTGAGAGCCATAAACCACAAGAGAAGTACAGTACATAAGAGCAGAGCTTAACATAAAAATTATTCTCAGTTTTGGAGCTTGTATCGAGTTATTAACTTATTTTACTAAGTGACCGATCACCTGACATGTACTACATACAAGCACAACATGGCAGTATATACCATTTAAATGCAACCATCATACCATCCCAGTGCTAACAATATAAAGCTAATTATGGCTCTTAAGAAAATGTTGACTTAAAATTAGTTGAAACAACTCTGCAAGTAAATTTAATTTTCCATGTGAGGACACCAAGCACTACTACATGACCACCAAAACACAACTGCATTGCTATTTTGATGTGTTGACTGCCATTTGTAGATTATTTCTTTGTAAATATTATCTTATTAGTCGTATTATTTTTTATACAGCTGGCACATTTAAAAGATAAGAAATCTGTTCTATTTAGTCTGTTTTTATGTATCCTTAATGTATTTACGTTAAAGAGAACTGGGGCTGGGTTCTCATGGGTTATAGCATGTAATCTGCTATAATCCAATTAATGTTTCTCGTGAGTTTTCATATTTAATAAATGTGACTCTTGGTAAAACTGCATGCAGATCATAAAATACATGTATGTTCTCTGTGTAAGGTGCACATGCCTCAGTCCCTAGACATACCCACTAGGAGGCACTATCTGACAGAAAATCATCATTAAACTTCTGTAAACTCAGTCTTTTTTGGCTGGAAGTCTTTAATCCATTAATCTCACTACACACCCTCCCTGATAGAGGGAGCAGGGTCACCTGGTGAGTGATGGACAACAGTCAACTCTTTAGCCTCTCTCAAGCCTATTTGTAACTTATTGTAATATGACTAATACTAGTAATAAGTAATAGTAATAAGTATTTAAACCTCTGAGAAAGATTAATATTTTGTACTCTGTACTAAAATACAAACGTGGATTTTTTTACACAGTTTATAATTAAAATGATTATAGCAGATGCATGTTACCACAGGTGCGATTAACTGTTACAGACTGAAAGGTTTGTTGTATGAGTCACTAAATGTCTGCAAAATCAATACAAACAACACAAAAGATCTGAATTAAAATATATATGATTCATAAAAACAGACTGGACTAGAGTGCTACCACGGTGGTTGTATACAAGACAAGCTGTCAAACATGACAGGCTCACTAAGCATCAGCTGGACAGTATGACAGTAGTATCTCCACTCATATCAGACATATCAGTATGAACCTCCACTTTGTTTATTCATCTATGCACATGTATACATATTGCTCATCACTAATATATGAGGCAACTACAAATTGCACATCTACTAATATTTGCTAATTATTTATATTGTTTACAGTGCACAATCACTGCAAAGTACTTGTTCTAGGACATTTTTAGATGATTCTGGTTAATCATAATCTTTAACGATGTCAAATAATTACATACCAAGTAAACTTGTCAGATTATTAACCCAAACATCTACATTTCATTGAAGAAACTATATATTTAATACACATTCACATGTAATATACAGTGAGTTCTAAAATAAATTTCACTAGGCTGTTTTATTTACTGCGTCTTTAAGACTGATATCTCTGATCTGATTGGCTATCCTTTATTGCACCTCATTCAAAAAGCAGTCCAGGTTTAATGGACTCGAACTCACTGTTGAGCCCGCTGGAGGTGTCCTGGCTTAAGTCAGTGAAACACTGATGAAGGGAGGTGCATATCTGATGTCTGCTATGATGAGCTTGCGAGCTAGTGGATGTAAGAAAATGATTGAATGGAAATGAGCTGGGCCCTTTGAGTACCCCTAGTGATAACATGCAGGATTTTTGTTCTTATCCCATGTAATTTCAGTCACATACACATTTTAGGTTATGAGAAATCAATAAAATTTTTACTTAAGTACGGTACTTTACTTGAAACCAAATCCAAGACCATGGTACTCAGCCAGGAAAAGGTGGATTGCTCTCTTCAGGTTGGGAGGACATCTTTGCCTCAAGTGGAGGAGTTTAATATCTCCGGGTCTTGTTCATGAGTGAGGGTAAGTGGAAGCGGAAGATCGACAGGTGGATCAGTTCAGCGTCCACAGTGATGCGGGCTCTGTACTGGTCTGCCTTGGTGAAGAGAGAGCTGAGTCAAATAGCAAAGCTCTCTGTTTACTGGTCGGTTTACGTTCCAACCCTCACCAGGTCATGAGCTTTGGGTAATGACCGAAAGAATGAGATCACAAATACAAGCGACTGAAATTAGCTTTCTTTGTAAGGAGTCTGGGCTCTCTCTTAGAGACAGGGTGAAGAGTTTAGACATCTGGGAAGGGCTCGGAGTAGAGCCGCTGCTCCTCCACGTCGAGAGTAGCCAGTTGAGGTGGTTCGGACACCTGGTACGGATGCCTCCTGGACACCTCCTGGGTGAGGTGTTCTGGGCATGTCCAGTTGGGGAGAGACCTCAGGGAAGACCCAGGACATGCTGGAGAGATTATATCTCTCAGCTGGCCTGGGAATGCCTTGGAATCCTCCCATATGAGCTGGAAAAGGTGGATGGGGAGAGGGATGCTTGGCCTTCTTTGCTTAGGTTGTTACCCCAGTGACCCAGACACGGATAAGCGGAAGATGATGGATGGATGGATGGATGGATAGATGGATGGATAGATGGATGGATGGACTTTACTTGAAATGAGAAACCATTTTTGTTGCTTTAATACTTGAGTTATCTGTACATTTTTTCAGGATTTTCAAGATAGCTAACAAGTTTAAGCAATTCATTTTTTTTTACTTTTATATAAAAAATAAGTCCTTCAATGTAATGTATTATTGAGATGGAGCGTCATATACAGTCTGACAGAAGAAGGAGTGGAGGGAACAGACTTTGTATGTGAGACTGGTTGAAGGTAATGTGTCTGCTGAGACTCAGGCATTGCCTAACATTGTGACTCTCGTAAACCATGAATAAATGCAATAAGAGGCTGCAGATGTGTGCCAGGACTATTAGGCTAGTCTGCCTTTTTACAGCCAGAGTGTTTGTGGCTGTACTTCTGAGAAATGCTTTTCATAAAGTCAGGGTGTCAGTGTTCTAAAGCAGATCCTTGTCACGATTTGTGGAGCGCTGAAATGAGCTAGATTTTAATAGTTATTGTCTGAGCCCAACCACTGATGTCTCACCCTTTAGCAAGACATTGATATGGTACACTGGATGTTCTCAGCAGTACTAGCAGCATTATTAAGTTTTATCACAGTGGCTTAGTCGCTGAGATTGAGGGAAGGAAATACTCCCTCCTTATTCCATACATTTTCTTCCTGCGTAGATATATTACATTGGAAGCCTCAATGCCCACTGGCATCAATCTATATGTATCACCATACTGGCACTTTCTACCCATTTCATCAGACTAAGAACATTATTCAAAAAGAATGCAATAGTCATAATGTCTGGGTAACACAGCAGAGTGTTCAGTACATCACCATTTCCATTTAAATAAACATTTTTGACATCTTTTGTCAGGTATCCAAATAAGCATACAGGGTGGAAATTGGTGATTAGGAGCAAAATTATATAGAGGACCAAAAGCATTCTGTAGCTAAATACTGGTTAGAGGAAGAAAGTGGCAGTGAAGAGGCAAACAATTATGAGGCAACAAGAACATAGTAGGTGAATGAGCAGTGCAGGGGTAATTAGAGCAAAAATATAGCTGCAGAAAATGTGGAGGAGAAAGAATGTTACCCTGAGATGGAGGAGTGATGAATGAAAGGTAAATGTAAAGTTGGCATTTGGAAGTGGGCAGTTTCTGTAAGGCAGGACAGCAAATGAAGACTCAGTCAACACTGAATTTTAGACAGAAAAGTAGAAAATAAAGCAGTAGAGCATGTTTTGGCACAGCCTGGCATCTAATCTGTGGCCAGATGTATGCCTGTGAGCAAGAACTGTCCCATCTTCACTCCTCCTCCTCCTCTTCCTCCTCCAGCTTCATCTCAGCTTCCTCTTCCTCAGAGTCTCTTCCATCTTTCTAAATCTTTCATCCCATTATTGGCTATAAGAGCATACAAGTAAATTATGAGCAGAACAGAAAAATCTTCTTAGGTGCTTGTTTTTATATATTTTAAAACTAAGTTCTCTTCATGATGGTCAAACCTCTTGGCATTTTAGTTCTCAAAATTCTGTATGAACCCCATAACAGCTTGATAAAGTGGTTGAATCTTGGACATCAAGTAAATTGTTGAGCTGTGCAGTATTTTTTTACTTTATCCAATCAAGATATGTTTTCATCATTTAATCATTTTTCTTCTTTTTTAATAGTTTTTGTCCATTTTTCCCCCTTCCCAATGTGGTGGTAGCCAATAAACCCATCCCATCCGATAAGGGGCTCTTCCCCATCACTTTGCACTGTCCTGAACTACCGCTTGATACACCATTACTGGGGAGCATAACGCACTCGGAGGAAAGCACAGAGTTCTCAGCTCCCAATGAACAAATCAATAGATGCCTGAGCCAGTGGACATTGCAATGTGTTTCGAACTCACGATCCTCTGGTCATAATGTCAGCATCTTAGCCTGCTGAGCCACTCAGGGGCACATTTAATCATTTTTCATATTTACGTTTGAGTAGGTTGACAGAAGTTCTGGTGATATTCTTTGACAGAAACAACTGGGCTATTTAGGTGACTATTGAGTTCTAGCATTTGTTAGCAATTTTAGCCTCACATCTCCAGTTTAAAACTAATAAAGCAGAAAGAAAACAAATGTTGTTGACCAATTTGCTACATCTTAAGGCGGACAACTGTGTCAATTAGATTTTTGAGAAAACCATTGTTTTAAAAATTGTAGTTTCCATGTAAATGTCTTGTTTTAAAACCTAAAAATAAAACAAATTATATGCCATAATCTAGGCTGTCTGATGTATTACTTCACTGAGTAACTTTTTTTTTTTATTTGAGTAACTGAATTTTACCAAATGACTAAATTTAGTTTTGCCTTTTATTAGTCGACTGGTTATTTGTACATTTATTTATCATTTGTAAATTGCAATGTTTTGACTTTTAGGCAAGTAATAAAGTCACAAGAAACAACATCTTATGAGCACAATTGATAAACCCAGGCCTGCACAATTGTCCCAGCTCCTGAAGAACCCTACTGACTAGAAGTTTTCATCATAATCTATCAGAGCTAGTGGACATTTACATCTTTTTAAAGATGTCTTAATATGTTTTATCAAGAACTATGAAATAGGAACAAATGTTATGTTTCAGGTATAAACAAATTCAGAATTTTAAGAAGTAATATTTATTATTTCCACCTTTGTGACTTTGTTTCTTTAGGGCTCCTTAGCGGGTGAACCTATAAAGATTCACATAAAGAAACACAGTTTGTTTTTAAACTAAAATGCATAAAAATAGGCTTATCAATGGAAAACATTCTGATCTTTAAAGCAAATACAAAATCTATCAGGTATCTTTACATATTCGTATCATAGACTAATAGGCTTCAGTAGTGTGCCCTCTGTTGGCTATATAAGTTTCTAGTGATGTTTCCTGTGGAGTTCAGAGAAGCCGAACCTGTTGAAACAGGAAATGACCACATTACTGCTCTTGTCTTTTGGTTTTGTTAGTGGTTTTCATAATGAATATGTTTGCAGGTTCACTTACATTTTTTTTCTCAGACAAACATGTGAAGGTGTGTATGTTAGTACAATTGGAAGTGTGTGTGCATACAGCATTTACTGGTTAGTGTGTGTGAAGAAGAAGGAGGACGACAGGGTGAAATTAGATGCCTGCTGCCTCACTGCACTCTCATCAGAGAGTGTAAAATGCTGTGCAAAACACACCTGCTCCCCCTCACGCTCTGCCAGAGGGACAGCACTGTAGCTGCTGGCTCTGGAGCGGATCGATGTGAGACACTGTACCATCAGGAGATTACATTTAGACCTCTCTGCCCTTCCTGGAAACACACACACACACACACACACACACACACACACACACACACACACACAGGAACACATTTTCAGCAGCAACAGGTAGACTAGGTAAAATAGGAACAGAGTCATTGTAACACCTTAACCTCACATGCAATTACTTAAAGCTTTATTCGTTCCACTTTCTTCCTTTTTCTAATACAAATGAACTGTAAAATATGTAGCACATCATTAAAATCAGGGCTAAACTCAGGACAGGGCACTAATCCATCACAGGGCACACACACACACACACACACACACACACACACACACACACACACACACACACACACACACACACACACACACACACACACAGCAGTACAATTTAGAATACCCAGTTCACCTGACCTACATGTTTTTGGACTTTAGGAGGAGATCCTGGAAGAGACCCACATCAACATGGAGAGAACAGGGAAACTTCACCCAGATGGCGACTCAAATTCAAGACCTCAGCACTTAGAGTGCTAACCACCATCCATCCATCCACCCATCCATCCATGCACCCATCCAACCGATCAACCGCCCAAATGCCCAAATGCCCAATCCCACCATGCCCATCAATGACCAGGACCACAACAGAATAGGTATTATTTGGGTGGTGGACCACTCACAGCATGGAGTGACACTGATGGCGTGGTGGTGGTGTTAATGTGTGCTGCTGTGCTGATACCAGTGGATGAGACACAGCAATGGTTTTAATGAGGTGTCTATAAATAGAAAGAAAACCCAATTTGAGAGAATTCGTAAAGAAAAGCTTTTCTTTAATGTACAAAAATGTAACAAAATTTTACTTTGAAATGACTTCTTAGAGTAATTTTCAGTAGTTTTTGCTGTTCCAAGCACATTGTAAAGGATCACTGGCATTTTCAAATAATATAAGAAAAAATGTTAGAAAATTACAAAATTTTGATAAGACAGCAACAATCATATCATAATGTCTGGGCCCTTTAACATCTTTAGTGCACCCCTTATCTCTGCTTACTCAATTTTATGCCTGTGATTCATAGGTAGCTACTATTAACTTAATAATATACTTTACCATTAGCCTACATTAACTTGGTTGAGACATACCAATATAACATAAACAAGCAAATAACATTGTCATTTCTTTTGATTCATTGTCAGTAATTGTCATTTGAGGAGGGATTATCTTTTTACGTTGGGGTTCAGTGTAACATAGTTACACAACTGAGAAGCATATATTAAAATTATTACACTGTTTACAGTTTCACTTATAGACTCAAACATACTTAGTTAATAAAATTAAACGAAAGTAACCCTCCACCAGCTATTTCATCCTAGCCTACAACCACTCAGACCTTTATATGCCCTCTTAAGCCATGAAAGGACACTGTTATTATTGCATGTTATGAATATCCACCATCTCCTGAGGATCAATACAGAGACCTTTCACATAGGCCATGGCCATCATACCATGCAGAATGAAAGAGCTCCATCATCCTCTGTGGCTCAGTCTCCGTGAAGGCAGGGTCAATGAGGTGTACCTCATGGCGACTGAGAGGCGTCTGAGCCCAACCTAGATGCAGCTGACTAACACTCATGTCCTTCCAAGTCCCCACACACCAGTAACACATGGCTGCCTGTTGCTTCAATATGTTCAGGCTTAGAGAGAGTAGAAACCAAAAACAGACAGATCTAATAGAGTTCTCTGCTGCCCCTGGCTAAATGCCTGGCATGGATCCAGTGCGCCTGTGAAGCTGGTGTCTCTTTGGTTATGTTGGGGTTATAAGACTCATTGTTTAGTTCTGATTTGTTGGTCCAAATTGAGCTTTCTGCCTTGAAGGTTCATGTTTGTGTTTATAAGCCTTTGATCACTCAAGCAGGTCAGATATGCAGTTTTGGTTTATGCCTTTGGAAAAAGAAAAAGGTTTTTTGAAGTTTTCCAATTGGATTTACGTTTGTATTCAGTTCAAATCAGATGTTTGGATATATGTCTCAGATTCAGTATCAGTATTAGAATATATTCAGTTATATAAAAGTGAATGTTTTAACAGAGACATTAAATTGTTCTTTTTTCTTGGTGTATAATTATTGGTCCTTGCATAAAGATACATTATCATGGTTGTGAATAGGTTCGTTTCAAACTGACATGAATTTTATTTGGTATAAAAAAACTTCACTGACTGGCAAAAGACAATAAGACATATGTTTACATATAATAAAAGAAGTGACAACAGCCATACTTATCACATTTTAGATTTCAGAATTAAGAATTTGTGAGACTAGCACTGCTAATCAACACTTGAACCCGATAGTCTAAATTAGCCTAAATATTTTCATAAAAGTATATCTCTAATCAACTCTCTAAAACTGCATTTAGATCTTAATTGAGTTGTCATAGATTAGTTGATGTGTTTTAGGGCACAGTAAAATGTGAGCTACAAAAAATTAATAAAACCTTCTACAGTCAGCCTCTTCAGACATAGGACAAGCTAATAGAAGACTGATCTTGGATCACATTTCTCTGTATTCATGATTGCCACTAAAACAGAGTCAGTTGTCTAAGATGGCATTTGACTTATTACTTTATGTTTATTCATACTGTGTCGTGAAACACACTGAATAATTTATGTGACCTTATTTAAGACCTGAATTTTTGAAGTTCTGTTCATATATTTATTATTTTTATTAATATTATTATTATTAGTATTATTATTTATTTTGTTTTCATCAAATTTTCCCCTAATGTAATGGTAGCCAATTGACCCACACATCCTCTAGGACACTACCAATCACTTGTAATGTGTCTGACTCTAGGAAGATGAAGACTAGCACAGCATCCTCTGATGTATGTCAAGTCAGACACCACCTCTTTTCCAACTGCTGCTGATATGTTATATGTCCACTGTGTGCTTTTATATACACATGATTTGATTTGATGATTTGATGTTTGCATTTTGATGCAACAACAGTACAAATGCTCCTGGTTATTCCATACACTCCGCCATTGTCTGGCTTTCTGTTGCTGTGTAACAACCTCTTTTGATGACGTATTCTGTGACATATCTTTGATTCCACTAAATCTGGTGGAAACATGGGCTGATTTGTTGAAAACATCCATTGTTCTAATAATCACGAACGGAACCAGTTAAAGAACCAGAGTGGTGGAAAAGCACTAGTAGTGTCAGCACCTTAGTCCACTGAGCCACTAGGGGTCCCCTTGTTCATGTATTTTAATGCTAATTTTAGGTGACACATTTAGATGACTATTGAGATAATTATTGAGTTCTAGTGTGTTACCTACTCTAGCTTCACAGTTCCACTTCTAAACCAAAGAAGCCAATTTTGGACTTCAACCATGTGTTGACTGATTGACTAGAGCTAAAGTAAGTGGGAAATTGTGTAAATATATATTTTTGAGTGGTTCTTTTAAGAAACAAATTAAAATTTGTCCATCTGTGTGAACTAAGCTACTCGTACTGTCATTACTGTAAGTAAAGGATAACAGCCACCAAGGTGAAATTAATGCATGAGGATGAGGCAAAGAACTCAATTATGTGAAGCAAACAGAGGTTTCCTCTGTCAAGTCTGTTCATTTGGTATAACCGGAAACACTCTAGGCTGTTATCCTGCTTATACTGCAGTTACCATACATTTGGGCATTTCTCTGTATTGATGTGTGCAAAGAAAACACAAGGAGCAATTGAAAAAATAAGTGTTTATCACAAAATCTCAATGTCAATGTTATTAGCTGTTGTTGTAGACTATTGTCATAGTAGGTGAGAGGCAGGACGTAAACGCAAGCAGGTGGGGACTTTATTTGAATATAAAACAAAACAAAACCTACAGTAGATCTTTAAAGCTAAACTGAAGAACACAATCACAGATAGCAACATAGATAGTGACAAGACATTGAACGTGATGTAGGAAGTAATGATACCAAAGGGACACAGCATATATGCAGAAACATACAGCACACAATCAGGGTAATAACAAAGGGCCAGGGCTGTGAGACAACAAGCAGGTGATGACAATGATAAGAGGTGTGACTAGGGTGGGGCACAACGTGGAGACCAAAGGGTAAACACAAGCACGTGGCCTGTACATAAACACAGAATGTAAACAAAAGCATGTGGACAAGGGGAAACAGAACAAGGCACAAACAGCAACAAAGGTAGACCTGAACACAGACTAGAGCAAGACTAAAACTAAGGATGAGCGAGTACACCACTGTCTGTATCTGTATCTGTACCTGTATCTGTTCAATCATCTAAATTATCTGTATCCCTAGCTGTACTCTGAGTGGGAGGGGCCTAAACCGGAATTGGGCATAGTTTAACAGGAAGTGGGTGGGGCTTAAATTGGTACATTATTTGAAGTCTGAAATTGATATGGATTGATCAGAAGTTGCTATATGTATTGTTTATTTGAAAACTATATACAGAACAGCATCTAAATTGAGATTCAAATCAATGTTTTTGATCACAAAAGTAAGAAAACTATTTACAGAGCAAGTTTTTTGTATAAACTCAGAACATGAATATTTTTAAGTGCATGAATGAATACAACTCATGCAGTAGGAAATTATGAACTACTAAGTGTGCATGAACAAGAGTTGTCATATTCAACACAACTTCAACCTTTTAATTTATGTTTTTTTTTTTTTTTTTTACTGATTTTTTTTTCTTTCAATTATTTATTTATTTGTACTACCTAAAGTTTTTGGCATTTCCCCCCCACAGAAAGTTAAACAATGTTGATTAATTGTGTGTGTGTGTGTGTGTGTGTGTGTGTGTGTGTGTGTGTGTGTGTGTGTGTGTGTGTGTGTGTGTGTGTTTGTGCGCGCGATTGTGTGACTGTGTGAGAGGGAGTAAGACCTGTCTATATAGGGAGGGGCGGATGCTCTGTGTGACTGGCCAATCACAGATTGTGAAGACAGTCCATTACCCAATGAGGATTTTCCTTCAGCACGAGCATGGTTATTGACGAGTTTTACTCGTTTAATGATTGTACTTGTCACAAATGCTTTATCCATACCAGATACTCATCTGAAACGAGTATTCGGCTCAACCCTAACCAAAACCTTACTTTGACTCTAACACTGGTTGTCAGTCAACATATTTCCTATGCACATTATGGTTACCACTGATCGCTTACAATTCACTGATATTAAGTGACAAAATTTTTTTTTACAGCTCTAAATCAAATGTGTCCTGTTATTTGTCAGCCAATCAGTTAAGAGTATTTCTCTTTTCTGTGGTATACACAAGACTCAAATGCACACATAAAAAAACAAAAACATTTCATAATACACCCCCCAAAAAAACTAATTTATTTAGAAATAATGCCCACATTCTAATTAAAGTGAATTCACTGTTACTTTTAGACAAAAAAATCATATTTGTGCCACTTCAGCCTTGTAATGTGAATGTACCCTTCGCATTAGTGACCTCAATAGGCGATGTATTACTGTAATTACTTCTTTGCCAGGCCTAAACGTGTCATAACTTCAGGATCCGTTTCATTAGTGTCATTGATTGCGTCCTTGTGTCTCCTTTATCCCTCCTCTTTGCTGGGTCGTGTGCTAAGCGTCTATCCAGCTGTGTGCTTGAGATAGTAGCAGAATGTTTTCTTAGGGGATTTTAGTGTTTTAAAACTTAGGGGTTAACTGGGGTCAGTGACACATTGTGTTGTGCAGGGGCAGAGGGTCTGACTGTGTGTCCCAGATTAGACTGCAGCCAACGGGATAGGGATTTGAGCTTTGACCCAGCTTGTAGCAAAGCTGTAAAGCAGTGTTTGGAAGCAGAAGGTGTTAATAGTGTCTGCTAAGTCAAAAGCACTCTGCTTTGCCTCCCATGAGGGCCTAAAGAGAGTCAGAGTGGGTCAGAGCTGCGTGTATTAAAGGGTTAATCCTCATGTGTGTCAGCAAACATTGACTGCAGAAACTCTGGAGAGAGGTACACTAAACACCTGCTACATATGTAATATTTCTAAATGTGAGAAGACTGTGAGATTTTAATGAAAAACAGTTTTACTTCTTTTAATCAATATTTCTTGAAATCAGCAAAATTGTCTGCCTGTGTCATCAGCTAATTTCATTTAAAATTAGAAAATCATTTGATAAAACTATTACAACAATCTAGCAATTTTCCTAGTAGTAATATATTACATATATTTGCTATATTTAAAATGCACAGTTTCAAGATTGCAGGACTGCACTTTATATTTTGTACTGGTACTGCAGAAGGCTGCGAATGATAAATGAGCATCTAACCAATCACTAAGCATCAGGTCCCCGAACAGGAATTAAGGTTTGTCCTGGACTATATCTTCTCTTCAATTCAAAATCTCCATTCAGAGCCTTGTCCAGGTCTATGCATAATACCAAAACAAGGCCTAAATTTCTTATTGTGTGCTATAAACATTGACACCAACCTTCTATGTTCCAGATGAATATCTGAGAAGGCTGGATAAAGTGAAATGGGCATTTCTGTATGTGTTAGACTAAACACAATATTACACTGTTTCCATGTTTTGTAGCCTTAATGCCTGCAACATCAACAACAGCACTAAACAAAGCACAATGAGCTTGAAAAGGCCCAGCCTTCATCCTGGATGTTTCTTGGATTGCTATTGCTCCAAGTCTTAGAGTAACACAATTATCATATTTATAAGGATTCTGAGGAAAGCTCTGCATATTGACCTAGTTAAGTAGATGCTATGTAGGGATTTGCTTTATCACCATAACAGCATCCCCCCTGTGTCTGTTTGCCAATATTCAGAGAAGGCTTGATATCTGATCACTAGATATTGATTAGATTACACAGAGCAGCTGTTTGATAATGAGATTTCAAGTAATTATAAAGACCTAGCAGGGCAGGAGCACCATAGATTGATCTGTTTTGTTTCATTTCCATGCTTGAGAAAGGAGTGAAACTGCAGGGTTTCTTTTGTCACTGCGGCTGTGATTCTCAATACAGCAAACGCTCTGCTTGATTACTTATATAACTGTGCAGGAGGGACACCAAGTCTTTATTCTCAAAGATATGTTCTACGAGTTCCATGAGAAAGCACATCACAGCGAGGAAAGTTCTTTGACAGTTCTTTGCATGGGTGGCATCGTATATGAACAGAGATTTCTATGTCTGAACACAAGAGTAAAGAAAGACATGGTTCGTGATGTAGAGTTTGTTAAAGGCTTACTGAGCAGTCAGTGGTGGAACTTTCCAATAAGAATAAAAAAAATGTTAGCCATGATATTATTTTTGTCACACCACACCTAGTAATATGCTCACAAAATGCTTTATAGTTTGCCTTGTTGCATAGCTGTGGGTAGACATAGTAAAATACTCAAGCAAAGAATGTTGCAAACTATTTCTCACTCTTGAATGGACCAATCTGTGACCTCAGTATTGAGTACTGAACTATGTTAGATGTGATGAGTAGCTTTGAATTGTTGCAACCTAATATCACTTCAAAATGCAAGACTGTGGTCTCAAAATGATTTAAGAGACTGAACATGAATATGCAAGGCAGCTAACATCAACAATTAAATAATTACTTTTTTACCTTTACTCATCTGACGAAAAACAAAGCTTGCTCTTAATTTCATGTCCATGTTGAACTTAGCAGGTCATATAGAAGAAAATGAAAAGAACAGCATTAGTAGTGAAGTGATGTAAAAGCTTTGAGTTTCACACTGTTGCAGCCTCATGTCAAAGTGAAACCACACTGGTCCATGATCTCAAATAAGTTCAATAAAGTAAACTAGGCAAACAAAAAGCTTTCACACTCTTGGATGGATGGATGAAAATTTTGCTCATTTGACAAAATCTCTTCTAATTGCACTTCTGCAGTAGAACTTGGCAAGTTTTATATTGTACTTGGACTCTGAAAGAAGAAAATGAAAGGAATATTGTTAGATTGTGACATAATGTCTCAGAGGCTTTGCTTTTCACACAGTTGCAAACTGATGTCAAGGCTGCAATCTTAAATAAGGTTTAGCAGAAAACTTGCACAGCATTGTTAACCTTTCTGCAGTTTAAGGTTTTCTCTCTCTTGAATAGACCAAAATTCGATACATTTGACTTTGCCAGTAAACAAAACAGTTCATAATTGCATTGAACATGAAGTTCTGTAGATGAACATGAAAGAAAAATGTCAGTTGTGTGTTCATATAAAGTTGGCTTTCAGTGGCTGTAGACAAGAGTAAAAATGCTGGCTGTGATGGAGAGCCTAATGATGCAGTTGGAAACTAGACCTTGTCTTACAAAGGCTTTAAGTTTCACCCTGGTGCAACTTGTCATCATATCCGAACCATATAGACCCATAACTTCAAATAAAATTAAGCAGATTTGGTTGAAAGACATTAAAGTAGAAGAATATTTCAAAAGCTCACTTTTCAATGCAAAACAATTCTATGTGTCTAACTTAAACAAAACCTGGTCTTAATTGCACCTCTGTGTTGAACTTGGCAGGTCTTGTATTGAACTTGGATATTACCAAGGCCTTTAACTGTCTGTGTCTAGCGTGAACATCTCTGAGTGGCAGAACAGAGCCATCTGTGCAGGGTTAACCGAAGGCCGTGCCACTCTCCAGAGCCGGGGTGCTGCAGGGCCACAGTGCTGACCCTGGGGCTCTCTGTGGAGAATGAGAGCCTTGGCCTGTCTGCCATGGAGCTGGGGCTTGAGGCCTGGACCCCCACCCCTCCCTGGGGCCAGCCATTGTTTGCCAGGCTCTTCCCACACTCCTGTTCACCTCTGGTGGGCAGGGCCTGAGATCCCGTCAATCCAGCAGCATGCAGCCCTGTGGCGGCCCACAATGGAGTCGCTGCAGTTTTGTTCCGTTTTGTGCTGTCCCTCAAAAGCGTCTGGAGCACAGCAGGAAAGGAAGGGGGAGGGGGTTGTTCCTACGTGTCAGATGCAGCTTACTAAACCACAGGGCCTTTATTTTCCAAATGCTATAAAGACATTGTGAACATGCTCTAAGCTCCTGCCTCTACGACCTGCACTAGATCATTAGCACGTCAGGAATGCACTGAACTTGTTGTCAAGGAGCTAAACCATGAGACACAAAACCACAGATCAGTGTCTGGTGGAGGGTGAACACTGGCAATGTCTTTCCTCTGTTTTTGTATTTTAACATCTAATGATATTGGCAGCTTCTAAGAAACAGCTGGATTGTTGTTTTTGTCTCTTTGCTTGCACAAATCACACACTTCTCTCCTCTCTTTTTCCTACTGATTAGAGTAATTGAATATATTGGATATATTGAATATATAATATATAAATATTGGATCATTTTCCTCAATATAAATGACCAAGTATAATATTTTTGTCTCATTTGTTTAACTGGGTTCTCTTAATCTACTTTTAGGACTTGATTATATTGCCTGTTTATAGACTGTAAAGTGTGTATACTCCTAAAAGTCCAGCTTGATTAAACATGGTTCTTGGCATGGACATACACTGATCAGTCAAAACAAGATGAACAATATTCTAATAAAGCTTAATATGCTTACTGGGCCTATGAGGTCCAAAAAAACAACTATGACCTGCTGAAGTGTGTACAGGACCTTTGAAGGTGCCTTGTGGTACCTGGCTCAAAGACATTAACAACAGATCTTTTAAGGTTTAGGGGTTGAGTCACTGCAGATCAGACATCCACAAATGCTGAAATGGTTTGAGATCTGGTGAAATCAGAGCATTTCACTGGTATGTACTCATGACTGCTGACTGAGGTCACCTCACAAGCCTTAATTTTCAGAGATATTCCAAAGCAGTTCATGAAAAAATCTAACAAAACAATTTGATAACAGTGTAAAATGCTTCAAACCTTGGAATGTGCAATTGTATTGCTAGAATTCAAATTATTCACTTTATCCTCCATATTGTTTTGGCTCATCAGTATATAACTCAAAAAAATCAAATTGGTTTATAAATGTAAAGAATTATCAAAAAATAATCAATTGAAAGCTTCTTTGGCAATGATCCAAAGAATCTTTTTGGCATCCTTATTTTAAGACATTATGAGAGAAAACCAAAGGCATGGTGTGCATTCTTAAGGCTGTTTTACCTCTAGCTGATGGATCGACCAGCTCAGTTCTCATAAACCTGCATAATACCTCCAACTGCCTCAAGCACTTTTACTGCTTACTACGTTTTTCCCTCCATGGCTTGCCAACTGTGTTGTGAATTGTCATTCCAAAAGTGAGACCCGGTCCAAGAAATAGAGTGCGGAGGAGGATAAAGACTTCTTGGAAACTGTCATGAGAGTCAGTTAAACGCAATTAGACCATGGCAACCCATCCAGCTGTATTTTCCTTCCTTAAGTACTCTTACTAAACACTTTAGATTTGCCCTAATTCAGCATGGGGACATGAGCTGGCAATGGACATTTCCCTTCCCTATTCATGCTTACCTTTGTGAAGTATATGTATGACATTCACAATTATTGTCAAATATTGTAATGACATTCACAAGTTTGCAATCACTGTTTAACCCTGTATGACTTATTATGAACTATAAAAAGTTTCCCCCAAAAAACTGCTGCTGTCTGAATTCCAAACATGAAATGTGCTGATCAGCTGCATTTGGGGTAAATGGAAAACTGTGTTAATGTGAACTTATTTAATGTTTATTTTATTGCAGGCAATTTTGGAAGCAATTTCTGCTGGTTCATTTGTCATAAACTGTACAATGTAAAGGGTGGATGACATTTGTCAAGATTTTGATATGACAGCTGCAGTTCAAATCTCTATTGTGCTATTATTTTTAAAAAATATGACAAGCAGTTTCAAAGTTAGAGCAATAATATATGGCAGCACATCCTACATGATCATCAGAGTGGGATCTGGCCTCGGGAACTCATCTGCTCAGCTTATTAGGCTCGGACTATGAGCACCAAACAGTAGGGAGGCTATGGCTTGAAGGTTGCCAAGTATTTGTCAGCCTTGTTATGGCTGTCAGAGACTGGCTTCCTACTTAATGAGGGCAAAGCTCTGGAGCAGTTTGCGTTTGCCACTGGATTCATCAGGGCATGAATGCAGATGCCATGTCCTCACAGCGTTGATGAATAAAATGAGGTAATGGCAGTGTTAAGTTGCCAAGCAGTGCAGTAACACAGGTGACATGTGACTGGACTCAATAGTGAGGTAGTCAGGCTTGTTGGAGCATACAGTCGAATGAGGATTAAACAGGTTATTTAAAAATGCAGAAGGCACCAGAAGCACAGGCAGAGAGAACAGAGAAGAACTCGCTGACACCCAATGTACATTTAATGAGAATGTAACACACACACACACACACACACACATAGAGCGAGTGAGTGAGAGAGAGAGAGAGAGAGAGAGAGAGAGACTGCGAGCACTGTCTCCATTGCTTTGTTTAAGTGAAGCGCACGCTCCTTATCCAGCATGGAAATGCAGCTTTTTATGGTTCATTAACTCTTATTGAAATCCACTGCGCTTCCATAGAGCAGGCTGGTGTGCCCCCTCACCCTCGCCTTCTGTCCTGTTTGAGGGAGTTTCTTTCCCTTTCTTTGTTGTATGTATATACTGTCGGTAATATATATATATATATATATATATATATATATATATATATATATATATATATATGATGATTTTACATGAAATTTTTCCTTTTTCAATTCACACTTTCCTTGCTTTATTGTTATAAGTACATTTTATTTTATTGTGGCCAGTTTTATCATTTTAAATATAGTCATGTGGGTCTGGTTTCCAGTAGTGTTAAGTGATTTTTATGCTTAGACACCTCTACTAAACTAAATTAACAGAAGAATTGATTCAGGTATGTTAAGCAGGCAAATCACCAACCAGAGAGAGAGAGAGAGAGAGAGAGAGAGAGAGAGAGAGAGAGAGAGAGAGAGAGAGAGAGAGAGAGAGAGAGAGAGAGAGAGAGAGAGAGACTGAGAGAGAGATTAAGGGAGGGAGAAAGACAGAGAGAGAAAGAGAGAGAGAGAGAGAGAGAGAGAATGAGAGAGAGTGTGAAAGAAAGAGAGTGAGTGTGTGTTTGTGAGAGAAAGTTAGTGAGAGAAAGAGAGAGATGGAGAGTGACAGAAAAAGAGAAATCAACAGAAATAAAGAAATTGATTGAAAGAGGGAGAGAGAGAGAGAGAGAGAGAGAGAGAAAGAGAGAGAGAGAGAGGAAGACTGAGATGGAAAGCAAGGTGAAAGTGAGACAGAGCATTTAAACATGATACAGCCTGATCAAGATAATAAGTGAGTGAAACAGAGAGACTGCATTCATTTTTTCAGCTGAGTGTTATTTAGGGTTGTCTGAGCTATCATAAACATCCATGTCCCCACACACACCCATGGGCAGTGTGTCTGATAGTCTGTCAGGCATTGTTGGGAGTATTGGAGGGGGATTATACAGTAGAGACATCTCATTCCCACTCCACCACCACGCTCTGACACATGACACATGATGAGATTTTTTTTCGTTTGTTTATTCAGTGACAGAGGCTTATAAAAGCCCCAGCGTGGGAGGAATTGGATTGAAGGGGCAGCAAATAGGAAACAAATAGTGGCCATTTTTGAATCAAGAGCAATAGGATATTGATTTGACCTTCATCTCTAAATACCAGAGGACAGGGTCCGGGTAATGGACGCTTATTGTGTTCATTTGTGTTGTCTCCTCGCGCCTGAGGAATGGCTTCCTGCCCAAGATCTGGAGACAAGGATGCTATGAGCAGTGACTAGAACCCAACCATGCTTTGTTATATAGTGGATCACTGTAGGAGTTTGTCTAGGCCTGTGACAAAAACACAAGCAAATGTCACACTTCAATTCCATGACGGCACTCAGTGGCTACCTTATGAATGCTCAGGCAGAAGTGTTTAATCCAAACCAAATCCTGCCTACTTAAATAGGAAAAACTTGTGTTTTTGTGGGAATTATGTTTTTTTCAACACATGTTTAAGCTATAAAAAACATGAACACCTCCATGAAAATGAGTATTCTTAGCAACATGCTAGCTACCTGTTATTAGCAATATAAGTGATAACTTTAGGTCTTGTTATGCATTTACCTCAAAATGAATGGTAAGTGAATGGTAAGTCAGTGTTCTCGATTTAGCCAACTACTGCATCTGTATATTGATTGAATTTAAGTGAATATTTAGTAAAAGTAGAGTTGCAGTTATTACTACAGCCATGTTGATTTGTTGTCATATATTGAATATAGACTTGAGCACATGATCCTGATTTTCTGAGTAAGAATTCTCTGTTGAGTTTTTGGTGATATTTTCTTTTTCTTTTTTTAATTTTACCCAATATTCTTGATTCCAAACGACCCACCCATTCGTTGACTCTCCCCATCACTTGTAATATCCCTGACTCTAGGAGGGTGCAAACTAACACAGGCCTCCTTCAATGCAAAGAAAGTCAAGCCACCACCTCTTTTTAAACTGTTGCAGATACATCGCTACTAGGCAGCCAATGCAAATGGAGGAAACCACAGGATCCTCAGTATATCTGATATATCACCTGGCAGATGCCTGAGCCAATTGACATTACTTAGTAGTGCTGGGGAGAGTGTGTCATCTTACCCCCCCAGACAGAGCATGTCCAATTTTTGTTCTCATGGGTCCCAGGTATCAATAGCAGGCAGCATGACCTGAGATTTGAACTCGTGATCCTCAGATCATTGTGATAGCACCTTAGTCTGCTGAGCCACTCAGGGGCCCTATTTCAATGATTTTCTGAGGTCAAACTCTAGTCAAATGCAACATTTAATCCTAAAATATGACATTAGAGGTATATCTAAGTCATTAGGTGATGCTATATTTGTCTGCCTGAAGTTGAATATTGTTAAGAGCTTTTTTGAGATTCTTGAGCCCTATCCCAAATGGCACATTTTACTCAGTCAGTCTTCATTTGCTATAGGAATATATGGTGCACTTTTTCTCCATTTTGTTTTAAAATAGTGCTCACAAGTGCACTTTATATGCATGCCTAAACTTAACATCATCAAGCTTATATTTTGCCATATCTTGTCCTATAAGTATTGTTGACATCATCAAAGTTCAGACTTGAAGATGGGCCACAGGGTTTTGGTATTCATTTGGGACAGGTTGTTTCTTTTTCCAATGAAATACCCATAATACATTGGGTCAACAGTTGGGGACTAATGAGTAAGCCTGTGTTAATTTTAGGTAGAATTACAATTTCACAGTGTTCTATATATTCCTGGTTTTTCAATGCAAAGAAAAGTGATTAGACCATTTAGAACTATGCCAGTTATCCATGCGAAAGCAATCAGCCTTGACAACGAGTGACGTAATGCCCAGCCAGCGGTGGTGCAGAAACACTGTGCATTATTTATATGAGCAAAGTGAATGGTGAGGTGGATGGTTCAGTGATCCCAGGTCTATCAGTGGATGGAAGAAGATGACATGCTCATCATGCTCAACCATACACACACAAGGGCCAAACCCTTCTTGACTTACATGAGGGGGTTATTGGTGTAAATATGGATCCTTCTTGACTTGAACAGAAAGCAGGATGGATGGCTATAGATCATTTTCCATCAATCTTTAATTGTGTTATGTTCTCTTTCACATTCACAAGAATGATACACTTTTTTATATTCTTGCATCATATGACCAGCCAATCTAATCACAAAGTAAAATTATAATAAATAATAAATATAAAATAAACAGAGATTATTCAAAACTGTTTTCTTCTTCTTCCAATATAGAAACCAGTGCTGGTTGTATCTGAAGCACTTCACTTCAGAGTGAATAGTTCTAAGACATAAGAGGTTTTATAAGGCCTTGGCTCTCAAAGGGACATAGGCAAGGGGTACATTTTTTAAATTATTTGTAGGGGTAGGGATTACCTGTGCCACAATAAATGCAACCAAGTTTATTATTCCCACAAGTAGATTATACAATTCAACAGGAACAGAATAAAACTTCAAACCCCCCCCCCAAAAAAAAAAAAAAAAAAATGTTTCGGTTACACCCTCCAAAAAACTTAGTTATATCAGAATATTTTGAGATTTGGAATGAGCTTGGCCTGGACATCACAAATGGCACATGACAGGGTTGCTGCACATATCAATCACACCAGTCAATTGTAGCAGAATACAGAATGATTGTCATGGGTAAAGGACGTGATTTGAGTGATGTCTAAAAAGGCCTGATAATAGGGTAGCGGTGGAAGGTGGATATACCTCATGTTAGGTTGTAGAGCTGCTGTAGTGAAGATGCACTGAAAATGGACTGCTCCTTAGTATCTCCTATCAGAGTAACAGCTGTGCCCCATTGATACCAGAGTGAAATAACGACTCTGGTGAGTGGCACAGAGCAATCAACACACCACAAGGGTGGTTATTCCATCTACTGGGTATGTGGTCATATTGTCATATTTAAGCTTGTAAGACGATATACAGGATCGTCTACACATTAATTGCTGGTGTGGCCCGGCCTCACCAGATGTCGCTGTGGAGAAGTGTGTGACATAATCAATCATTTATTTTATTTAAATATTATTTTCTAACATTGTTGTGTATTTGACTCATGAAAATGGCAGTAGTTCCCAATTCATTAAAAATATTCCTGTACGGTATGCATAAGATCAATACTATCAGCAGTCTTCACTAAGATCATGTGTGTGGGGCCAGCCCTTCAGGCTCAGTTTTAGTAAGTGAGCAGTAGAAAACAATATGCGCATGTGCAATAATGAGCTGCGGGTCATGCTACAGATGGCCCCATCCTGGGAACAGCCAATAAAAAATAAAAGATTTGCATATGGGAGCTTATGTGAATATCGTTTATGGTATCAGCGTTGCTACGTAGCTTGTTAGTCATCAGTAGGCAGCTTGTCAAACATCTCAGTAACTGTTAGCACTGCTAGTGAGGTGGTATAATTAATCATGTCAACAATTTAATCAAAGTTAACAGTTAGATAACACAAAAACACAAGGTCATCTTACCTCAGTAAAGGGTTTATTTCCTTTATTCATGACTAGAATGGATTGTATGTACATTTCTTTGGTCACCAAAGTAAAAGCAACGGTATACCACTAAGCAAGTCTCCCAACAGGGGATACATCAACAACACCGGATTATGCTTTTTGGAATTTCATTGATGAGGTGCATTTGTGGTTGATTTAATTGAGTGAGTGGGTTTGTGAGTAGTTTCACTAAGGAGTGGGATGCTGACCATACAGTATGGCTTTCTATTATAGAGACGACGCACACACACACACACACACACACACACACACACACACACACACACACACACAGTATATTAATATATGTGTATATATGTATATATGTATCCAAGCTATAGATATATACAACACTTGAAGAATTTCAGAACGTGCTACACAGTAAATATACCAGTGTTAAACAAACACTATTAGAGTTAAATTAACACTGAGGGTGTCAAAATATAACTAAAATATAACACTAATAAATAGTGTTGATTTAACACTGGCAGATTTACTGTGTATGGTACTTTTACTTCTATTTTAGTCATTGTCACATCGAAGTAATAATATTTTTGACCTCAGAACAGCTTAAGTGTAGCCATTTCTGTTAATAAACAATGTCCTTGCATAAAAAGTCACACGAGCTTTTTACGCTCCCTCTAGTACTCGCGCACGCGCGCAAGCTGCTTCTGATTGACAGCGCGCGCTCCCGCTGGATCCTCCTTCCTTTCCCTCTCGCGCGCTCCCGCTCGCTCAGAAGCCAAGTTTGTGCACAGGGATGCGGGCGCGGAGCAGCCTGGAAAAATGGCTCTCTCCTGGATTTACTCACCTCTTCTGCTTTTTCTTCTTCTTCTTCACACTCTGATACTTTGCCAAGCGTTGAGAAATTACCCAGATAATGAAGGTAAGCTTGGTAACTGCTGTTATACGTTTGAACGCTTTCTGTGTGAGGGGTCCGCGCTGACGGGAAGCTCGCTGCTGATTTCACGTCACTTTTGAAGTCTGTGTCCCTCAGGATGTTCGGTCACATAGTGAAAGCAGCGAAACGTTAGCACGAGAGTGGACATTTAAACTAAATGTTAAAACGTTTGAGAGGTTAAAACCTTTAGCGAGTGGTGGTGTTTAATCACTCAGGGTGACTTAAATCTGCTCTCACATCATCTTTCACAACAGACACAAGAGGACTGACTCGTCATTTACACTGGTGACGTTTTAAACCGTCGCTTAAAGCTCCATCTCGAGAAATGTTACACTTTTTGTGAGAACTGTAACCTGTACAGAGTGCAACACATGTTTTTTTAGTTTCCTCAACCTGTAGGTTGTTATTATTTTAGATTATTTTACAGAAAATCTTAGTAGTAGTCACACTTGATGGTTCTTCAAGGGTTCTTTAGTAAAGAACATGGAACCACGGACACTGAAAGAACCCAAAGGGCTCTTTCCATGGTTACATGGCTCTTCAGATTGATGCTGAATGTGATGAATGAACTTTTCTGAAAATGGTTCTATGTAGCACCAACAAGGTTTCTGCTATCATTACAATGTCATGCTTGTAATAATAATAATAATAATAAAAATAATAATAATAATAATAATAATAATAATAAACCATTTTTAAAAGGCTTCTAGATCCATCTACAGCACTTTCCACATCAGTTTGAAGAACCCTTTCACCATGAGTGTTAATTTTCTTTACTAAAGAACCCTTGAAGAACCATTGTTAAGAGGGTACAATAGGCTAATGTAAGTGTGTGATGTCTACAGTTAGCCCAACACCAGCAGTTTACATTTGTGGTCTCCTCCAGGCAGCAACAGCCGTAATTCAGCAGTTTACTGTAGAAGTTTGTGTCCTGCTAGTATTTCACTATTTCACTATTCAGCAGTTCTGTGTGTGTGTGAAGTAAAAGGTGGACGACTGAGACTGATGTTATTCTCCATTGAACAGTAGTTACACTTATATTTTGAACTTCTCCATTTATTTTAAAACACTCCATTGTGGTGTTGTAAACATATCCTGTCTTCACTTTTGTGTATTTTAAGGTCATTTTGCCTCTTTGAATATGCACGTGCTGTTTTGAAAGGGCTTTTAGAAATACACTAGGCATATTCCTTAACCTCGCCTCTGATTGGCTAGCTCTTCGCGAAAGCCACGCCCCCTGCGCTTTAGAATGTTTTTAAAAGTAAAAACCCAGCTGTCTGAGCACGCGCTGGCGTAACGTAGAAGATTTATCAGTCATCACTGATTGACACATAAACAACGGCCATGTTTACGGAGTGGTATTATTATGATTATTAAGCAGAGACATGCCTGACAGATCACTGGTTTAAAGCGTGTTACAAGCCTATACAAGACGGTTCTTCAAGGGTTCTTTACTGAAGAAAATGATTATACATATAGAACCATGAACATTCAAAGAACACTCTGCATGTTTACATGGGTCTTATGTGGTCAAATGGTTCTTCAGATTGATAAAGAATGTGTTGTAGATGCTTCTATATAGAAGCTTTCTGAAAATGATTCTAACACTAAGGGTTCTGCTATGTTACAATGTTAAGGCTGTAATAATAGAGGAACCCTTTTTAGTGCTCTATAGGAACTCTTCCATACAGTCTACAATACATTCTTCATCAATCTAAAGAACACTTTCACCATGCACACAACACATACAAAGGTGCTTTGAGTGTTTATGGTTCTCTATATAACCACATTCTTCATTAAAGAACCCTTGTAGAACCACATTTTAACTACATGTATATGCATATATTATGCACTTCTCATGCTTACTTCTCCCTCACCAAACAAAATAGGAAAAGCTCTTCTAACTGAAGTTCCTGAAGGATCTGACTATTGTGAACATACATCTTCATGAGTAAAAAGAGTATGGCTAAATGTAGCTTGTGTACATCTTGATTTCAGTTTCTGTTTGCTTCGTCTTTTGTCATCATCATCATCATCTCTGTAATTGTGATGCTGTTTCTGTTGGTTTTGTTGAAGTGTGCTCATTGTGAAATCAGCTTCAGTTCAGCAGCTTGCAATCCTTGTAACAAACAGCAGGTGGTACCCCTGAGGCCCTGTTTGTGTGTTTGTGAGCCTGAGTGCTGATGTCTTGTATTTAGAACTTTGTGAGGACCAGAAGTCCTCATACTGATAGAAAACATTATATATTGTTATATATAAGGTTCTGTTTTCACCACGGTTTCAGTTTTAGATTACAGGTTATGTGGTAATGTTTATGTTTTTGTTATGGTTCAGGTTATGTTTTGATGTAACAATTCTGGGTTACAGCCATTTAAAAGTCAGTGTAGATTTTTATAAATCATAGCAAAACAAATACATGATTGTGATTGTGAACATGGACTGTGTGTGTGTATTTATTGCAGACAGTATAGCCATAAGCCTCGTCCTCTGGGGTATTTTATGCATTAATGCTTTTCTTGGCTGAATGGAGGTCAGTGGAGTAACTTTCAGAACCCATATGCTTCTTTTTTCTGCACTTAAAGCATAATACATCACAAGTTGATGAAATCAGCGCACGAGTGATCGCAATGCCTTATACAGTTCCTTTCTCTTCGATGTGTCAGACCCTTGAGGCTCAAACGCTGTTCTGGTTTCTAAAGAGACAGCACCATCACAGGTGAAAAGCTGACACCTCTTTTGGATGTACGTTTCTACAAAGAGGAAAAAAGTCATAGCACTGTTCTCTCTGTAACTCCATTTGAAATGTTCTATATAGCATATCCTATATGTATACAGTGAGAAGGCCTGGATGGTAACAAAAGGTTTTTTTTCTTATTATGCTGGATACTATGAAATGAATGCATCAAAGGCATATCTGTGTTATATTATACATTCAGAGGAATCATACTCAGGTAGCCTGTTTAAATGACACCTTCATTCATCCGTGGAGGCATTGTCCGTCTATCTTCTCGTCTTGGTGAGACCCTTCAGGTGCCCCCATATTCTGCAGCCGTGAGCCACTCGTTCTCATTAGCTCTCTTTTTGTGAGCATTCCTACTGCGTTTGGAGAGGCTTTCTTTGCCGCCTTTGTTTTCCCGACTTGGCGCGGTGGCACAGAAATTAGCATGAGAAAAAGCCCTCTTTTATGCCTTGTTCAGCCGGGCTTGGAGGCCACGGTGAAGGCCTGAGTCCCTCTCTCTCTCACTCTCGGTGTATCTCCTGTCCTGCTTCTGTTTTCAGCACAGACCATGAACCAGGAGCTTTTGTTTGAAAGTGGTAATGAAGTCTCTTGATTGGCCTAATCTGT
Organism: Crenuchus spilurus; assembly: GCA_036984385.1. NCBI lineage: Eukaryota > Metazoa > Chordata > Actinopteri > Characiformes > Crenuchidae > Crenuchus > Crenuchus spilurus. The sequence continues at coordinate 40,050 of BRDA01006058.1, read as the reverse complement.
AGCCTCAGTTCTGCGCTCACACATAGTCATTTACTCAGCCCAGGAGATTGAGAAAATAAGTTCTGTTTAGAGATGCTTCAAGTGGCAGTGTTACAAGGCTGATGATGTGAATAACTTCTCTAACAGGCCTCACTGGACTTGCATGTCATAAATGTTATGATTAAAGAATTTGTAACGCAAACTAACATGTCATGTTTTGATTAGAGCATTGAGCCAAAGTACGTGACTAACCAAAAAAAAATTCCACAAATGTTTTAAAAATGTTTATGTTTATGTTTATTTTCCACAAATGTTTAAAAATCAGTGCCTTTTCACTCTACAGCACTACAGATGGAATATTCCTTTAAAAAGATAGTGAAGAAATTCAAAGTATGATCTGCCCTCCAAGTGAACCAGGCAGAGCATATATCTTTAAGCAGCTTGGATTCCTTCTTCTGGAAAAGGCTCAAAATCACTGATGAACCTTGCATCCGAGAGCTGTATTTGCATGCAAGGATTAATATAATGCATGGAGAGAGGCTGATTTGTTTCAGCTGCATGCGTACGGGTCTTCCGTAGGTCTCCAAGCTGATTTTTATCAAAAGCCAAAGCCATCAGTGAGCAAGTGAACTCCTCTAGCCTCCGTTTCCTTCTGCTCCTCTCTAAACACTGTACTTTAACTCTTATCACTCTCTGGCCAAATGCTCACAATCAAACGGCTCTTTCAGCATTGCTGAACATGGCATACTATGCCACTTTAAAGAGGATCAGAAGTGCCATGTATCAGCGCAGTGGAGCTGTTTGAAAGGTTATGAATCTTCATGTCATGTGACATTAAACTGCCAGTATCTAATCATACTCAGAGTTATCAATTTTAGGTATGTGTGCCTTATAACTATTCTTGTTAGACTAATTATAAAAGTAATTAGACTTACTTACTTAAAGCCCGAACCGTCAAATTACAGTGTACTGTACTTCTA
>BRDA01006058.1:22658-35895 GCA_036984385.1 Crenuchus spilurus | reverse complement strand
TCTGTCTCTCTCTCTCTCTGTCTCTCTCTCTCTCTCTCTCTCTCTCTCTCTCTCTCTCTTTCTCTCTCTCTCTCACACACACACACACACACACACACACTCTGTCTGTCTCTCTCACTCTCTCTCTCGCTATCCTCTTTTCCTCCTGATCTTGTTCACTCTACTGCTAAATGTTTTGTTATGGGTTTGTGGCCTTTTGGCAGGTAGATTAAAGAACTGCTTTGTCCCTGGATAGGATGTGGATTAGGACCAGAGAATTGCAGGATTCTCTGCTTATTCTCTCTGAGAATAGAGGACAATGAAAGAGAGGCTCCCTCCTCTTTGCCCCGTTGAGCCACTTGTATGTGAGTGTATATGTGTTTATGTGTTTTCCTGGTGTCAGGTCCCTGGAGGCTTGGATGAGAAAAGGGGAAGCTTTCTGCTGTTCTTATAAGACCAGCACTTAAAGGATATGTTTCAGGGAGGTTAAATGACACTTCACTGCAAGTTAAACATCAGCTACCCCTGCGATTAATTGGTTATATAAAAATAAATAAATAAATAATAAAAACAAACAGCCAACGTTAGGGCTGCACTGCAGTACACTGCAAAACATACTAGTTCTAGTTCTTAGTTAAAGCCATTTTGAGACTACGGAAAACTAGAACTAAAAAACAGTGACACTGTCCTTCCTCACCCTGCTACCATCTATTTGTGGATTTTTATCATAGTCTCAAACCAGGTAGAGAAAAGATTTTTCTTCTGAAGTAAAAGTATGTTTTGTCATGAAAAATGTTCAATGTAATGGATGACCCTAAATGTTTGAGCAGTACTATAAATAAAATCATAAAAAATTAACATTTCCTATAATGATTTGTCTAAATGTAGATTATTTTAAATGGACAACAATGATAAAACAATTAACAACAATGATAAAACAGTTAACAACAATGATAAAACAATTAACAACAATGATAAAACAGTTAACAACAATGATAAAACAGTTGCAACTATGTTTAATGCTTCAGCTACAGTCTTAGAAAGTAATGAAACTTTTGATTTCAGCCATTTTTGGTGCATCAGTAAGTCAATTAATTTATTTGTGCTTATATTATTGAACTGATTGTACATCAAATGATGTACTGGCCTGTCTGGTTGCATGGTATGTACACTTTTATAGAAAAAGAATTCAGTAATGCAGGTTGTCAAAAATCTGTGCTCAGTTAAGCTGAATGTGTTGACTTTTCATGGCTGTAACAGTAGAAGGATAGACCTGAAGAAGACGGCTAAATTGTAACAGTGCATTGAAATATTTCATTAGCATTAAGCATGGACACTAGTGTGTCATTTTACATGCCTCTGTGGTCAATAATGATAGATAACCATAATTTTATAGCATTCAAGACAATCCTGATTGTTTTTGTCATCCAAGCTTACTTTCAAATTCAGTTTTAATTAGACTGTGGGATACAGTTGTGTTTTTACCATTTCTCTTCATTTTTAAATTTAACGCCAAAGGGTATGTGTTTGCAACAGGAGAAGCTGATATGCAGTGTGAAAGAGGAGGAACATCTGAGGTTTGAATATGATTAAAAATTAATCACACTGCTTGCCAGGGCTGTAATTGGTTTGGGATGGAGCTCAAAGTGGGAAGTTCATGGCTGAGGCTACAGGGAAACGGCCTGACTGATATAAATAGCAGTGGAGCTGCTATTTTAACCTCGGAAAATGTTGTTTCAAGAATAGATTTCATGAGGCAGGATAATATGATCGGGTATGTTTTTCTTAGTGCTTTTTTGTGAACAAATTTAAACTAGTTTTCAAACATGTTGTGACTGTGCTGTGTATCGTGATATCAGACATAGTGTTTCTCCTCATTTTGATGCTTTTATTTTGTGTGTACCGTTGATTATTTATTAGCAGCAATACTCATTAAGATAAAAAAAGCCTATGGTTTCATTACAGGTGCATAAAGTTACAGTATAGAGTATACATCATAGTTTACATTTCTCAGCATAGTTTACATTTCTGCTTTGTTATTTCTTATGTTATGATAATCGTGTTCTTGTTCATTCAAAATATTTTGTAATTTATAACATTTAGATTAAAATAAACTGCAATTTAAAATGGGACAAAATATACTTATCTGGCTATCAAGCTTGTGTCTGAACCTTTCCCATACACATGTAGGGACATGATCACATTTGTTAGTGATGAAAAGTGATGAAATTAAAGGCAACTTTCTCATGTATAGCTCCATGCCTTTGGTATGTCATAGAGTAAAGCAAAGCAAGTGTGAAAATATAGCAACCGTTGCTTATTCTTCAAAGATATTCTACAATAGACTGGACATATTTGTTGGTGCCCTTAGAAAAGATTATACATTGAGTGGATTATAGCAATATTTTCAACCATTTTCTTTAATTAGAATTATGTGCTCAACCTTATCAGTGATGTAGCCTATTTGAATGGAGAGAAGTAGTCTCTGCTGTTTGGTATAATCTTGTAACCACACTGAATATGGAGCAGAGGTCAGAAAGAAAAGATTAAGGCTATATGACTATCTCCAAGCAACCTGATGTTTCTGTGACTACAGTTACAAATGTTATTAAGAAGTTTAACCTCCCTTGATGTTGATGAAGAGGAAAACTAATCCCAAATTGAATGGAAGGATAGTGCGAATGGTAGACAAAAAAACCAAGGAAAACTTCCAAAGATATATAAGGATAACAAGATAATAACCTCTAAGAATGGCTAAGAACCAAACACTGCACTATTGTGAAATGGCCTTCTATGACTCCTGATCGGACTTTTGAAATAACTGAAACCTGCTGTTTGGAGAAGACACCCTTCGTGACTGAGAAAAGAAGAGTTGCATCAGTATTTATTAGATCCTCCTTTTGCAGAAATAACAGTATCTAAATGCTTCCTATAGCTTCTAATGAGAGTCTGGATTCTGGTTCAAGGATTGATGGTTTCCGAGCATGGACAGCCCGCTTTAAATCACACAACAGATTACAATAATATTCATGTCTGAGGACTGAGATGGCCATTCCAGAACGTTGTACTTGTTCCTCTGCATGAATGCCTTAGTAGATTTTGAGCAGTGTTTAGGGTCGTTGTCTTGTTGAAGTATCCAGCCCCGGCGCAACTTCAACTATGTCACTGATTCTTCAACATTGTTCTCAAGAATCTGCTGATATTGACTGGAATCCATGTGACCCTCATCATTAACAAGATTCCCAGTACCTGCACTGGCCACACAGCCCCACAGCATGATGGAACCACCACCAAATTTGTGGGTAGCAAGTGTTTGTCTTGGAATGCTGTGTTTTTTTTCCGCCATGCATACCACCCTTATTATTTCCAAATAACTCAATTTTAGTTTAGGTCCTTAACTAGAACTGTGTTTGTGATCTTCTATTTCCTCACTATGTTCCTCACAGTGGAAACTGACAGCTGAAATCTCTGAGATAGCTTTTTGTATCCTTCCCCTAAACCAATTTTTGTTTTCAGTTCATTTGAGAGTTGTTTTGAGGCTCCCATGTTGCCACTCTTCAGAGAAGATTCAAAGAGGAGAAAAACTTGCAATTGGCCACCTTAACCCTTTCTCATAATTGGATTCACCTGTGTACAGTATGTAGGTCAAGGGTCATTGAGCTTACAAAACACATTTTGTGTTCAAATAATTAGTGCTAAATGTATTCAAATGAATAAAATGACAAGAGTGCCCAAATTTATGCAACTGCCTAATTTTGTTCAAATAATTATTGCACACTTTCTGTAAATTCTATGAACTTCATTTCACTCTTCAAATATCACTGTTTTCGTCTGCCATATAATGTATTTAACTGAAATTGCTGATCCAAACAACCAATGATTTATAAAGGAAAATCATGAAAATTAACAGGGGCTATGTCTCTCTCTCTCTCTCTCTATATATATATATATATATATATATATCTATGGAATAAACAATGATGGATTACTTTAGTCTGTTTCAAGTAATCAAGTTATTTTTTATAAAATTGTGCCTTCTTTGGAAGGGTATTAACAAATTTGTGTGTAAAAGAAATAGTAAAAAAGTGTACAAAAGAAATCGGCTGACTGCCAAAGTTGCGAAGCAGCAGTCTCTACTGAAAAACAAATGTGAAAACTGTAGATGTAACAGAATGATGGATTAGGTGATGTTTAGATACAAGTTAATCAGAGATTATTGTTTTGTTTCATGAATATAAGCAATACACAACGAAATCAGAATCCTTGGTATCAGCAGGTAATTGCTCAGAAATAACTGATGTTCAGATTTGAAAGATATTGCACCCTGATATTTTAAGACATATTTATTGTATGTTTAAATTGTGCTGACTTACTGGTTTTTTATGCATACAGTATGTAACTCTCCATACATCAGTGTAATGCTGGTCCAAATGGACTTCTAGTTCAACTGCCTACTTTTTATGAAATGTTTAAAATCAGTTCCAGTGTTTGTAATGAATATATTACATTTCTTGAATGATTTGCTGTGCCTCTAGTGATCATGTGCACCAATTAGTCAGCATACATTTACAGAAAATTAATATGGGCTTAAAAATAATGCAAAGATGCACACAACCTTAGATCTCTCTCTCTCTCTCTCTCTCTCTCTCTCTCTCTCTCTCTCTCTCTCTCTCTCTCTCTCTCTCTCTCTCTCTCTCTCATATAGTTACCCTGCTGGACTCCATGTCAGCTCCAGGAGATCTGGGCTGGGAGGCGTACCCAGCAGAGGGGGTGAGTACAGTCTTTTTAACTTGTTTTCAGAGACCCAAATCAAGCAATCTGCTTTATGTTCCTATAAGGTTTTTGTTGTCCAAATACCAACCATTTTGTGCCACTGCTTTGCTGTGCCTGTGACATGGAGAGATAAGTACAAGAATGAATAAAGGAACCCACCACCTGCAACATTGGCAGGAAGTCTCCCCTTATTCTAATTTTATTTTTATACACAGAAAGAGATTTATGTTCACTTCCTCTCTATAAAAGCTCCATTGTCAATGTTTTTGAGGGTCTTCTTTGAGGGTCTGTTCTTCAGTAACCGTCCAAACCTCCCCAGAGGTACTGGACAGCCAGGTGGCATTGCTATCACCCAACTGCCTTTAAAGCTACCCTTTCACCCATCCATGACCCTGACCTCACCACAGCTCCCTCAGCTGGTCATCCTGTCCAGACTCCTGCTGTGACTGGAAGAAAGGACCTCACTTTCAGCTGATTTTGCTCACCTGCAGAGTGAAGATCCTCCTGCCATCACAGCAGGCGATCATCCATCATCACCTGCTTTTTCTGCATGCAAGCACATACCCCTGTACCAATGATGGATTATAATGCTTGCCTTGGGATAAAAAGCCATATGCAGATTCAAAATTCACAACACATTTAAGGATGTTTTTGCTAGCATTACGACCCTGGTCAGAAACGACTGCAATTTATAATTCTAGCTTTCAAAAATAATGTGCTGAATGTTTTTTGGTGCAGATGCTAAATCGTGGAAACCATTTTACGTTCTTTAGGCATATGTGTGAAGGGTAAAAAGAAAGTGGGAATTTTTAATAGACAGTTGGAATAACCCTCTCTGTTTCAGCAGTCACTCTTTTAGTCAACATAACCCAATAAATAGATAAATAGAAACTGCTTTATAACAATACTGAGAAAAAACTCAAGGCTGTATGCCTTTAAAAATGCAGACAGTGACAGTTGGTTCACTTCTGATGAGTAGATGAAAAGCTTTCTGCTTTAACTGATTGCTTTTATTACTGACGGGAGTGACAGTTCAGCCCTTATAATGCACTCTTCATGCTTCTGTCAAAACTCACAAAAGATTTTCAAGGTGTTCAGTGTACTCCTTCATAGATTAATTAGGAGAACAATTAATTATTTAAAGGTGATTGAATTTTTTGTTTTCTCATCAACAGTTCTGCTAGTTTTTTTCCTGTCTTTTTTTTTTCAAATAAATTTTCTCCCCAATGTGTTTGGTAGCCAATTGACCAACCCATTCATTGACTCTCCCTATCACTTGTACTGTCACTGACTCTAAGTGAGTGCAGACTAACACACTAGCAGACTAACACTAGCGTCCGCTGATGCATGTGAAGTCAAGCTCCGCCTCTTTTTCGAACTGCTGCTGATACATCGCTGCTGGGCAGCTAACATGCTCGAAGGAAAGATCAGGATCCCCAGTTCTGATGGTTCATCTGGCAGAGGACCGAGCCAGCCGACATTACTTAGTAGTGCTGGGAAAAGTGTGCCATCTTCCTCGCCCAGGGAGAGCATGGTCAATTTTTGCTCTCTCTCCCCAGGGTACCGATTGCAAGCATCATGACCTGGGAATCAATCTCAGATCCTAAGATCCTATAGCCCCTGTGACTTTTTTTCTGAATTATTATAAATAAGCTATATTGTATCCACCATACAGTACCAAGGACAAATATTTATTTACCATCTTAAAAAGATTTAGATGTAAAGGCCTACAGTATCTTCAAATTTGTTTATACCTAGTGCTCTACCAAAATCATGGCCATGAAAATCATGTCACTGACTGTGAAATGAGCCTTTTCCCATGAAACTGACAAATTGCCATGAAATGCAGTGAAAATGATAAATGTAAGCTGATTGTATCTTTCTTGCATGAAAATAGCATGCAGACTGGATTCAGGTAGCCATGCAAGGTGAAGTATTCAATGAGGGAGGTGTCCAAAAGTGATGAAACCAAAACCAAACAAATGCACCATTTTCCCTGCTTGAGTGAGCTGGTGGTAGATTGCTAATACTCTTGGTACATAGCTAAGACTCTTCCTGAGAGAGTTCAAATGACCCTTACCTGGGCAAATCAAGTAGACTGATGCAATTTCCCCACAAACTTTATATGTGTGCGTGTTTGCATGTGCATGTACATGTGTGCATGTGCAGGTGTGTGTACTAAATTCTGCACAGCACATTGGATTGAAGAAAGCTGCTGTAAGATTTAAATTATGCGCAAGGTGTTTGCAGATCTGATTAACAAATAGTTTTATTTAATAACTGAATTAATTACATTTTGTCATTTTCATATAAAATCTCTGAAATCTGTTATTTTTAAGATATTTGGTCTGTAAAATTATAGGATATTATGGGCCCTTCTTATAAGACTGTTTTAAAGTATTTGCTAAAAACATTAATTGGAAACGTAGACATCGTCAGCGTATGTAAAATCTCCAGCCTGTTGAAGATCTTCCAGGTGGCTCCTCATGAAAAGAACACAGAGCAGAGAGTGTGCAAAGCAGCATTAAGAAAAACAGAGACTACTTTAAAGAATCTAAAATATGAAGCCCGGGTGAACCCTAAATGATTTTAACCTGATTTGCCCCTTCCAAAATCAGAGCTGAGAACATCAATGAAAAGCCAGTAAAAGCATGGATGATTTAATAGTCTGAAAGAGCTCTGAGTGCTTTTTTGTAGCTGAATCTTATTATGCATCTGTCTAATGTGTACTCTTATGAGAGAACACAGCAATTCAGTGCTCTTTAATGGTATGTCTGTTATGATTGTGTAAGTTGTGTAGTGTATATTTAGCTTAAAATAGTTATTTATCTCTTTTTTGGTCACCGCATAATTCCATTTGTTGACTGTGTTCTTTTACATGTGCAGTGGGAAGAGATCAGTGTCATGGACGAGAGGAACACACCCATGCGAACATACCAGGTGTGCAACGTGATGGAGGCCAATCAGAACAACTGGCTGCGAACAGGCCTGATCCAGCGTGAGGGTGCCCAGCGTGTCTATGTGGAGATCAAATTCACGCTGCGAGACTGTAACAGCCTGCCAGGAGTCCCTGGAACCTGCAAAGAGACATTTAATGTGTACTACCACGAATCCAACAGTGCCACACCCCCTCCCCTTCGGCACATCCGAGAAAGCCAGTACGTCAAAATCGATACAATAGCAGCCGATGAGAGCTTCACCCAGACTGATGTGGGAGACCGTGTCATGAAGCTGAACACGGAGGTGCGGGACATCAACAACCTCAACAAGCGAGGTCTTTACTTAGCCTTTCAGGACCTTGGTGCCTGCATTGCTCTCGTGTCGGTTAGGGTTTTCTACAAACGCTGCCCGCTGGCTGTGCTTAACCTGGCCCGCTTTGGTGACACAGTAACTGGAGGTGACTCAGCACTGGTGGAGGTGCGTGGGTCATGTGTAGAAGATGCTGAGGAGTTTGAGGCACCACGGATGTTCTGCAGTGCTGATGGAGGCTGGCTGGTGCCTATTGGTCGCTGTGTATGCAAGCCTGGTTTTGAGGAGGGGGATGGTCGCTGCCAGCGTAAGTAGTAAATTATTGGGATCTTTAAACAGAAGTGAATGGGAGAATGTGATGCTTCTATAAGGTTTTTGCTGATATAAACACAATCATCTTTACTTTCTCAATGTCAGTGGTTTTCTTACTCTATTACACTGACTATCTTAACACAGGAAGGGCTTGTTAACTAGCTGATTCGTTTAATCAACTGCCAAAGCAGGGAAAAAGACTACCGGTAATACTCCAATCATAAGGATACATCCATTGATGTAATTTGAACCAGTGAACATTATATATATTGAATTATATAAGCTATCCACCAGAAGATGATGGAGGGACTTTCCCATATTGTTTGCCCACTAAACCAGTGTTTTTTTTTTTTAATCCTTCATCTATTAACCTGCGACACAACCCACAGAGATACTGCTCTAACCTTGAAGAAATACGTCTGTGCAATGTGAGATGTGTAATGTGTTTTCATGGAATCTGTTGAAATAATCACAGTCAAGTACAATTCCTCAGGTTTTCAAATTCCATAACATGGGATGTCCAGTTTCATGTCGGGAGATCCAATTTACAGCCTAAACCTGTTAACTAACAGCTGGGTTGAACTAGATTTAATCTTAATGGGAATCATCAAGTTGTGGCCCGTAGCTTCCACAGGTCCAGAGCTGAGACTTACAGAAGAATTATACACCCACCAGAATGTGAAAAAAGGTCTTTCCTGTGTGTAATAACAATGTCTCAGGCTCCTTGGTCAGTGGGCAGTTTTGACATAATCAGATTTGAAATGTGGCTTATCTGTATATGAACTTTGCAGACTGTTGCTCACTCCTGGTATTCTTTAGCATTACTCTTCCCTTGCCCAGTGACTCATAGCTCTGTGCCAACCCCCTTAAGCACAGCAGGCTAATCTCCTTCTCCAATCCATATTGCTAACTCATTTTACCCTTTGCTCATATCTGTGTTTTTTTACTGAAATCCTGCAATCGTTGACCATCAGGGCAAAAGGGATGTTGTTTGCAAGCTGTGCTGCCTGGCTAACTTGCAAGATAGGGATGATGAATTCAGTGCTTAGTCAGATGCATTTTTGTGGGGTGGGGATATAAAATATAGCAGTTTACTTTTACTGAAAAAGTATGAGAATTAGAGAAATTAAGACCTCTGTTTTGCTTATTATGTTTATAATTGCTTATTATTATTGTTATTATGATTTACATACTAATGGTTTAGATCTTTTCAAAATGTACTTCTTCTACATGCTATGAATACACCTTTCTCTGGTTCTTTTACCTACAACATTATTAAATACATCATGTGAAATGATTGTGCTGAAAATGGGTTCCTACACAGTGTTCCACTGCCATGTAAAGTCTTTGTGGCTCAGTAGCTTGTGATGACTCAATCCTTTAGCAGAAGAACAGTCATTGTGTGTGGCGGAGTGGAGTGATGTCTAGAAGGCTGAGCTCGAGGTAGGAGATTATTGAGATGTGACAGGGTATGGCAGACTTTCTCTCCGCTTTGTAATCCTCTCTGTGTAACAGAATAAGAAATAATAAAGCCAACCGTCTCTTGGCTGCCTGCTGAAGTGTTGTAGCAGGAGAGGGGGTGTGCAAGCATTGTCTTTCATGCAGAGAGATCTTGTTAAAGATTGTTAGCTATTGTCTGTTGTCAGGTTTATGATATAGACATGATTGTTTATTGAATAATCTTCCTCAATAGTCCTGCATAATCTTTGAAAAAACTGAATAGTATCGCATTATATGCCACCACATTAAAAATGTATTTCCTTTGTTGTCTTAGCAAACAGAAATATCCTCAGTGTTAAATGACCTTTTACAATGTCCTTTTGTGACCATCTGCATTTGGATGTACGATGTTTGTGCTAATTAGTTGTTAATTCAGGACTGTAGTTGTTAATTCAGGACTGTATGTGTTGCCTACTTTATTCATAGTTTAAACTTTATTTATAATGATTGTTGCTCATAAACTTATTCTGCCATTATTAACAGTAAAAGCAACTGAAGAGGGAAAATTGATGTTACATGTTATTAGGATCTTAAAGTGCATGAGTGTATTGATATGCATTCATTTGAAGCTGTGATTAAAACCACTGTATGTGTGCCCTAGTGTGTTAGTCCAGGGAACCAACTCTTACTTAGATTTACAAAAGATTTTGCATTTGCTAGCTCGGTTTTATCCATCTAAAGGATTGACTTATATAATACTTTCCCCAAAATGTTTATATTTATTTAAACCATTTAAACAAAATGGTTATATTTAATTTCAAATACGTAAAACAAAATCTGATTTTAGCTTCATCATGTTAGGAACATAAATAGTTTGAAGTAGTGATGGCCGATCCACATTTTTTTTTTAGTTCCGATCCGATCCCGATATACAACTGCCGATACAGATACAAATTCCGATACAAGAGCTCTTTTAGCTTATTATTATTGGTACTATATTTATGGTTACATAATGAGGCTGAAATAGACCATACAGCACTTAAAAAAGTAAAAAAATACACAAGTGCATTTAAAGTAAATTCCAAAGTAATATATTTGTCACACTTTACATATATACAGGCAATAATTTTCTTTCAAGTTTATGCAAATGCAAAACTAAATAAACATCTTAAGTAAAAACCTTTCTAGTACCTTAAACAATACAATAAGATTGTGCTGCATAATCTAAACAAGTCAAGTGTTCAGACAACTGCAGCATCAGCAATAACTGTGGGAGGATTTCAAATTAAATCTTTGAAATACTGTGTAAAACTAAAGAGATATAAATACTTTCACCTCTAAAAAAGTACTTTCAGTCAGTAAAGTTTTGGGCAATCTGCTGGAAGTTTAGCATGTTTCTGAAATACCTCGGTGTGAGTCTGTTACCTTGTGGTATCCTCATGTTTGTTTGCTAGCACAAACTCCTGGTATTCATTGACATGAAACCTCTGCAGGTGTTTCATTAAATTGGTTGTATTATATGATGCTGGAGTAGTTCCACCCCTCGGCGCGCTAGCTTTACAAACATTACATGTAGCCGTTCTACTGTTCAGCGTTTCCAAACTGAAACATTTCCACACAATCAACATTCTGTAGCCAACAGCTCAGTCAGCCACAGATTGAAGCTGCTTGGGGTTCAGGGTAAACTGTGGAACTGGAATCAGGATCAGTGATACGTTTCATGTTAACCTTATGGCAGGTTTCTGGTCAAGTGCAGGCTGCGAACTGGAATATGGTCGGTTATTGGATCGGACTCATTCGCCCGATATCCGATACGTTAATAATGTCAATATCGGCCCCGATACCGATGTTGTATCGAAACGGTCCCATCTCTAGTTTGAAGGGAAATTCACACATTTCAGTGCAGCATTCTCTATAATAATGTCCAGTAAAGTCTAATAGAGATCTTCAAATCCTTCTGTAGGGCCAGTGTCTAGCAGAGTTTGGTGATTTTATTGCTCAGAGACACCTACTAAACCTGGCAATTAAAGATGAATAGAGCCAGATGTGTTGAGAACCTGTACAGGACACTGGCTTTCTAGGACTGCATTTGAAGTGCATATTGATTTCTTGGGATATTTCCAAAAGTAAAATAAAAAGCATAAAAATAATATTTTTTTTGCACTAAATTGTTTCAAGATGACTACATCATGATGAAATTTGAGATTGCACAATGATTGTTTCTGTGAGATTCACAGTCTAATTAAATCTGATTTACCCATTATTGGGCTTGTTTCACCTCATTATCTCTTGAATGGAGTTGTAACTCTTTCACCTCCTGTCAATCTAAATCTAGTAATGTCCCACCTAATCACATGGTGTCTAAAAGAGGGGAGCTGAGAAATCTTTCTCCAAGATTATTGTTCCCACAGAGAGACAAGCCAAGCCTCTCCGACCTGAAAGTAGAAAAATAAGCTGGAAATGCAGGGACAGAATATTTTGGGAAATATAAACAGCTCATCTTGTGTGTTCTGGGTAGTCTTGCTTGTGGTGATGGGCTTTAAGGCTCTGCTTTGTGCTCCCCTGTCTGTTTTATCCAGCAAGTTGCTAATGGATTCATTAATGGCTTCTGCCTTTGGCCTGAGACCAGAGCCGTTCTGTAATTACACCATCATTATTGTTGCTTTCCTTGCTTGTATGTGATTTTCTCACCTCTAGCCTGCCTGTCTTTTGCAAGATGGAATCTGCCCTGTGCGCCTGCCATGCTGAGACCTATGTGCAGAGGTTTGGTACCACTTTTAAATATTAATACGTCCTTCCTGGACTGCTGCCTCATGCAGAGGTGGGGGAGGAAGGTAGAGGGGTGACAGGAAATAAGAGGACATTGAGAGCGATTTTAGCAACAGAGCCTGTGGCAGATAGTGAACATGTGTAGATAAGTGAGAGGAAGTGGTATTCTAATTAATTAGCGCCTAATTTGCTTGCACGTCACAACTCAGCTTCAAGCTCAGTATAAGAAATCTGGAGCTGTTAACAGGTTGTTAAAGATACGCATATGCATAGGCAGCTCATCACTGACTAAAGAGCTATGTATGCATTATGTGTCTCTGTTGAAGTGTTATTATTCTGCCTGTATATATACACTGAGTTGTTAGGTTATTGGGTACTTCTACTGAATTGGTTGTTTTTCTTCAAAATAGCTGCCATATAGATGCACATTTACAGTTACTGTAGCCCATTTGTTGCTGCAAAATTTGTCAGTATCTACTCTGTACATCAATGGAAAGGGTCCACCATAGGATCACCAATGACTAGATATTACTTGAGTAGAGGACCATTCTCAGCACAACTGTGACACCAGCAAGGTGTTTACTAGCTCAGATCATGTCTTCAGTGTAAGAGTGTATGAGAATAATAATAAATATAGCCGCAAGCGGCAATTAACGGGTTCCGAGCAAAATGAGACAAATAGCTTAATTCGCTCAAATATGGTGTAATAGAAAGG